>RJWT010002850.1:0-38888 GCA_004365215.1 Cuniculus paca
TGGGCTACAAAGTGAGCTCAAGGCCAGCCTGAAAAGCATAGTGAGACCCTGTCTCAAAAAGATAAGGGCCAGGGATTTGGCTCAGTGGCCCAAGCACTTGCCTGGCAAGCGCAAGGTCATGAGTTCAATCCCTGGTGCCGCAAAAAAAAAAAAAAAAAAAAAAAAAAGAAATGTCTTCTGGATGAAAAGCCGACAGAAAAGCTGGTTAAAGGCTGAAAAGAGACCCACAATCTTAACCATACAATCCTTTGTAAGACACAGAGGTCCTAGGTCCCAGAGAAATAAATACCATCACAAGGACTGATCAAAACATGCAGCAAATGTTTAAATTTTTAAAAATTATTACAGTAAAAGACACATTGCCATTAATCCCCCTCAGAATTCTCTTCAGTTTGAACACACTTATGCCATTACTCTTGACAATACTTATCCCATTGTTCTTGACACTTTGTGAAGCAGTTCTGGAAGTCTATTCTGAGTGTCTTTATAAAGTATGATCAAAACTGCAGTGAGTGCTCCTGCCAATCTCCATCCCACAGAAAGGCAGACTCACAAAAGCATCGCTGTGCGTCTTCATCCACCTTACTCACTGGATCTGGTACTGTGCAACTTCTGGCTGTTCTCCAACATCAAAATGACCATGAAAGGTAAACGTTTTAAATTCATTCAGGACATCAAGGCAGCCATGACAGCATGACTGAAGGCATGAAAAAAGACCTCCAGAAACTCCAGAAAGCGGCAAGAGCAATGGGATAAGTTTTGTTTTGTTTTGTTTTGTTTTTAAGTATTTTTGACCAGATGGAGATTTTGATGGAGATTGGTAGTATATCTTTTTCTGTGATAATTTATTTTAATTTAAACATAATTTTGTCATAACTTGTACATGCATCAGAGGTTTGAATTCTACAGGAGTAGAGATGTATAGCGCTTGGCAAACAGAAAAAAAAAACCTAACTTGGAAGAGATGGATATTGTCATGGAAAACTAATATGGTTTTAGAGTTGTTGAATTTTTGAATAAATATTCAGCTCATATCTGGGCCCTTATGTAGGATGGATGGATGGATGGATGGGTGAGTGGATAGATAGATAAATTTTTGTGAAGAATTTTTTTTTTGCCTGTTAGTTTTTACAAAAGTAATTGGATAGGTAATTTATAAAGAGGCAGTTTTTCTTAAGGCAGGATGTTTGCAGAAACTAATAGAAAACAAACCTCTTTAAAGGAGTGATTACCTCCTCAAAAGTGCTAATTTCCCTGTAAAATTTATGCTCTCTTGTGAAGTCAGTGAGGAGTACCCCAGACAGTTGGAAGGAGACAATTCATTAGTGGTTAGTATACACAATCCATGAAGGACATTAATTCACAAAATGAAAAACTAATCGAGTGTTTAGCTGGCTCTTTATCTCCAGTGGCAGTCTGTACCGTCTCTGTCCTTGGTGGTTAGTGAGCTGATAGATCCGAGGTCAGACCTGCTTATCACAGCTCATCTCAAATGAGTTTGCATCACTCTCTGAGCATCACTAAGCATCACCACTCTCTTCCTCAAAACCAGCAATCAGAGACCCCAAGGGAGCTATGAAGCTGTGTCCACTGTGAAGTATGCTACCCTTTCTCTTTGGCTTCCTGATGTAGCCTCTGCAAAACTTCCCTGCTCCTTTGTATTTGTATCTTACTCTGCAGTCATCCATTGGCTAATTCCTATAGCCACATTCTCAGCTAAATAGAAAGCTGGCATCTTTATTTTCATTTTATAGAGAGAAAAATAAAAAATAAAAAGTACCAGTATTTGACCAGTGGTTGAACTGGGGTATTGATCTGAGAGCTGTATTACATTTCATTAAGCTAAAATGAGTTCCCTGGGCTTCTTTTTCTCCTCTTCACAGTCTGTCTTTCCTGTCCTTTCAGTACCTTTCATTGCAGATAATCAGTCCAGCCATGATTTACACTGTAGGAAGTGAGAAATTTCTATCAGTTTTTCATCAGAAGTAAAAAGCAAAGATATATTTTCTTCTCAAAATCTATATTGATGATTCTTGGACATTTTTTCTTCCTTCTGTGTTTAAAAGTCCTTTACTTTTGTCTTAATCATTTTTTTCTTACTTAGTAAAAACAAATATAATGACTTTTTAACCAACTTCAAATATGAGAACTGTTTCACTAAGTTCAAAATATATTTTGAAAACAGTGTGATAGGATATGTAGAGAGAGGAATACTTATGTCCTTATCTCTAAATAAAGCACTTCTTAGAGCAACACTGCAAATGTAAAAGCCTAAATATATCTATTCTGTATGTTGTGAAATTTTTTGTAGTTTTATATATTGTGGGTTCTATGAGTGGCAGCAAATGTGAAAATAATGAAATTAGTATTATATGAAAAAGAAAATTTGGCTTTTCTAATTTTTCCTTTGACTTCTAACTGTCCTTTTTAGGTTTCCTGGTGCCAGCTGATTCAGTGTCCATCTTAAGTATGCAGCCTGACTGACAAAACAAATATACATGTACTCGGCTGGGTAATCACAATGATTATATGCATAGACAGGGATTCATGAATCATGTGCCCTCTAGAACTTATGAAACACAAATTAATCTAGGGAAGCACTATTTTATGGGACCATCAGGGAAGGTATTCATTCATTCGTTCATTCATTCATTCATTTTCTACGAGTCAGTTCAGTTTAACAAATAACAGTACCAAATAATGTGCTAAGCTGCAGGGGCAGGAGTAAACAAGACCTCTCTTCTTGTAGGGGTTTATTTAGTTATGAAAAAGACAGACTAAAAATAGTTTCACTAGAATGTGACTTGCCTACTATAGAGAACATACATATGTGATAGGGATTTTTTTTTAAACTATATGGCTTTAGGGGAATATAAGTAGTAGGGATACCTTTCTCTAGGAAGTGACCTCTGATCTGGTCTTCAAAGATAAATACTAATTGTCCAGGCAAAGAAGAGATGGAAGGTCATATTTAGAGGACAAACCACATAAACAAAAGAAAAGGTTAGGAAGGGAAAGAAACTATGATGAGGTTGGAATGATTCATGTAATCATAGATCTCATACTAGGAATAATTCATGATGGGGCTCACTCTAGGGAACCAACAGTGAACTAGAGATGTGCACAAGGACCAGCTGAGATTTTATTTGGAGAACAATTCCAAGATATTAAAAGAAGATTGTAGACATAAGATACATTATCAGAAGGAGTTTTAGAAGAATTTCTCTAGTCAAACTTTGGGATATATATTGAAGAGATAATTTTCAAAACAAACAGGTAAGAACCTGATGTGTTAAAATGAGTGATGAGTGGTGAAGGCTTGCCCAGTCTGTTTGTTGCTGCTGTGATACAGTACAGTCAGCCCTGCATGTACTCAGGCTTTGCATCTGGATTCAGCAATATTCAGGAGAAAAAATTGCATCTGTACTGAACATGTGCAGACTTTTTCCTGTCATTATTCCATAAAAAGTATAGTATAAAGACTATTTATATAGCATTTGCTTTGCAGGGATTAGAAATAACCTAAATGTGATTTAAAGTTCACAAGATGATGTGTGTAAGTTATGACTAAATACTATATCACTTTATTTAAGGGATTTGAGCATCCTCAGATTTTGTTATCCATGAAACGTCCTTGGAACCAATTCCTGTGCATTCTGAGGAAAAACTGTAATTCATGATGAGGGAGAGTTTACACTATAAAAGTTGAACTGCAATACACTAGGTAGTTTTAACAAAATATAATATAGGTTAAGAATCCCTTCTCCAATAGGCTTGAGAGTAGAAATATTTCAGATTCTGAATTTGTTTTTATATTTGAGAGTATTTCATATACATAATGAGATATTCTGGGAATGATACCCAAATCTTAACATGAATTTCAATTATGTTTTATATATACTTTATATCAGCATCCAGAAGGTAATTTATGCATTATTTTTACTACATTTTAGTTTTGAGATACATAATAATCACATTCATTGTTGGGTAATCAGTCATATCTTGATCACTTTTGATTCTTAATTTCATGCCTTTAATTCATTTGTCAAAGGGCTGATGATAAACCCATGACACATGTGCCGCAGCCAGCTATTTATCATTGAAAGTTCTTAAAGGTTTGCCATCCCTGGACTCTGAACTTTAAAGGCTGGATGTTGTAACCCACTAGTATGTTCATAAATAGTTTGAAAGATTCATTCACTATTATACTGAATCTTTTAGAGAATTATTGAAAGCAAATCCAAATTGAGTGACCTTACTAAGAAGTCTGTTTTGTTGAGGTCTACATCTTTTATATTTAAATGTAACAACTGTACATATTAATAGGGTACAGTGTAACTTTCCAACACATGTATTCAAGCTTGTAGTGATTAAATCAGGGTAACAAGAATTTCCATTCCTTATTTATTTATATTTACAGCCTTTAAGCTCTTCTCTTCCAAACCTTCATAAAATGTATACTAGATTATTGTGAACTGTGGTCACCTTACTGTGCTCTGGAACATTAGAACTTATTCCTTCTATCCAGTTGTGTTTTGGTACCTGTTATTTAACCTGTATCTATCCCTGCTCCCCCAATCCACAATGTCCAGCCTCTACTAAACACTATTCTACATTCAGATTGAATTTTTTAGTTTCCACATATGAAAGTAAACATGTGCTACTTATCTTTCTGTTCCTGGATGATTTCACTTAACTTAATGTCCTCCAGTTCTATTTTGCTGCAAATAAGATTTTATTCTTTATGGCTAGATAACATTCCATTGTTTTTAAATACTACATTCTCTTTATCTGTTTGGACTGCATGAAAGTTTTCCAGAAAATAAAAACAGATCTTCCATATGATCCAGCTATCCCATTCCCGGGTATATAACTAAAGGAAATGAAATTAGCACATCAAAAAGACAACTTCGTACCCATGTTTATTGCAGTACTGTTCATAATGGCTAAGATACAAGATCAACCTAGGTACCCATTGAAATCTACACCTTTGACCTGGGATTTATTTATAAAATAGTAGAGACACCCATGGCATAATTTTCTCAAAAATTAGAAACCAGGGCCGGGCATTTAGCTCAACGGCATAAGCGCCTGCCTGGCAAGCACAAGGTCATGAGTTCGATCCCCGGTACCAAAAATAAAAAATAAAAAAATTAGAAACCAAAATGATTCTGTGGAACATTTTCTGAAAGAAAGACTGCATCTACTTTGGAACAAAATCTTGGAATGTGTTTTTGAGAATAAGAGCAATGTAATTCATTAAGTACTTATTAAATGCAAAAAGACAAAACACTAAAATAATAAAGAAAAAGGAGAAGCAGTTTACTTGTTTCTGAATAAATATTATTGAATATACGATTTTCCCACTACTCATCCTCAGGCTATAGAAGTTATTTCATAATTTATATGTTTGGCTTTTTCCGCTGCTTTGTTGTCATTTGGAACGTGGAATGCAGTGGATACTTGCTTATTTCTGACCAACTGTTGTTTATAAACACCTTTTCTTTCTTTTTTCTTTTTCCAGCAGAATTGCTGTGCTAAATCTTTTTTTTTTTTTTTGCTCTGCTAAATCTTAATCAGGTAACAAAAGTGGAATTTTCCTCAGTAAGGTGGGGAAAGGCAAGGTAGGGGAATGAAGGTAGAAGTCTGAGGAGCCCCTTCTGAGAATCCTAGCCTTGTAGCTTACACTATTCTGCAGCAAGGAGAGCCCAAGGTTTCTTGGTGACCCTTTATCCCACTCCTTTCCCTTCCAAATGTGACTAGAAGATTATATTCACTCATCAAGTTTCAATTAGGAGCACAGAAACCAGTTTAGAGATTTCAAACAAGAGAAAGTTGAATACAGGGAAATAGAAGTTTAAAAAAATCATTTAAAGGCTTGGAAAACAGTTGGAAAGAAGCAGAAAGCAAGAAAAGTGGCTGCTGGCTTTCAGAAAAGTCGGGAAATGGAGCCCCATGGGTTCACCTACCTGTAGCAAAGAAGCAACTGTTTGCAGGAGCTCTCATGGAAGCTTCTGCAAGCCTCTTATTGCCAGCTGCCTGAGTATCTTTCTGCCACCGTATGCGAATACTTTCTCTTTTCTGTGCATCTTTTGGGAGTGCCACTCTGCAAAACCGAAGCCTGGCAGGCAGGAGGTTAAAAAATGTTCCTCTGCTTCCAGGAAAGCAGCTGGGGAGAATGCTGTGAGGATAACAGACAAGGACACAAGGGTGTTTTCCCTTCCCTTTGTCCAGTTAATTTAGTGTAGAGTAATATGAAGGGTAGTATTTTTAAGAAAGCAAATAAAATAACAAGAGCCCTACAGTAGTAAATAGAAAAAGCATCTTTCCCAAATAATCCTGATTCAGCTATTTTAAACCTTAATACAAGACCTGATTTGTCAATGTCTTTATGTGCATATTAAAATAATTTATAATCCAATATCTGTCTCTTCCGGTGACAATTTCTGTCCTTTCAGGTCAAAACTGCATAGAGCCAGTAATGGCTATTTAAATTCATAATCATTACTCCCTTATCTAAACCACATGGAATCACCCCCGTGAGTATTCTTTTTCCCCTCTTCTCATCACGCCTTTGGCAGAAGGGAAGTAAACTATGGTCATGAAATAAATGCTGATTTAAAGTACACATATAAGCATGACCTTTCAGGTCATGTTTGTATAAGGCAGACCTGATCTCTCAAACACACAAACAGTTTCAAAGCTTTGTCAAATAATATTTTGAATTCCTAAAACAACTCCTAGGTTCAGTTTGCTAAAGCAGTAAGATCCACAAGAATTCTCTCTTTAGTAAAGGAATGATTCTGGAAGTATCTATATGAACTATTAATTATTCTCCTCAAAATAATGTAAAGAACACTATTATCTCCTCCTGAGCTGCTTCTGAACATCATTTCTTGCTTTTCCCCAAACTACCATGACCACATGCCTGCCTGAAGTACCATCTCTTCAACTGTGGAGAAAGTCATTCTTCCCTTTTTATATATGAAAAGATAAAATTCAAACCTGCCATCCTTAATTCTTTTTTCCTCCTGCATATCTTCACTGATTTGTACATTCCTCATGTTTTGTGATGCCTTGAATTAAAAATGTCATATTGGGCTGGGGATCTAGCTCAGTGGCCTAAGCGCCTGCCTAGCAAGTGCAAGGTTGTGAGTTCAATCCCCGGTGCTGCAAAAAAAAAAAAAAAAAAAAAACAAGTGATATTTTATACAACATAAATGTGTTAATGTCTGTATATCATTTCCTGTCTGACTGTTAGTCATGAAAACAGGTTGGGGGAATAAGTCTAGGAATTTCACTGGTCTAGGGTTTCTATTAGGAGTTTGAGAAATAATAATTTGGATTTGCTGAGCCTTTACTATGTGTTTATCATTGTCCTCACAACAACCATCTAAGGCTAAAAATATTGACTCTCTGATTCACAAATTTAATTATTTGCCTAACATTATTCATTTAGTCAGTGATTGAATCAGAATTTACCCACTGCTTTGGGGTCATTCCAAAAGAAATGCTAATCAATTAAAAATGTTGTATATAAGAAAATTTGGTTCATAATATGAGAATAGTCATATTCTTTTACTTAGAAAAATTATTTAGATTTTCAGGCAATATCCTGAAATCATGTAATCAGCTGATACATATTTATCACTTTTCTTGAAGGTTATAGGGATAAATTAGTAATGTTTTGCTTTTTAGGAACGTTTCTTCTGGAAGTATCTATATGAACTGTTAATTATTCTAGGGATTATATGACAAAACTAGAATGAATGTGTGAATAGTATTCATGTGTTACTAATGCATAAAGACAGAAATGTGGTTATATATTATTAAACTTCACAAGGCATTAGTCAATATGTGTATGGTACCAGCATATCAATTTAGCCTACAGAGGGAATGTCTGACACAGAGAGATTAAAGGGGAAGTGTTTAACTGTTATCTTTACCACATACTGGAGAAGTGGCTCCACTTGTATTTACCGAGGAGATACTGTTTTAGAGAGATTTATACCCACAAATTCTGTGCTGTGTGTCAGCAAGTTAATTCTCTTTGTATTTCTTATTTCCAGCATGCTTCAAAACAGCCCATACCAACCACATAGCTAGTCACAGTGATGGTCTGTGCCTGCTGGCACAATGATGGTCTGTGCCTGCTGGCAGGGCCAGCTCTGTCTCCAGATAAATCAGTTGTATGTTGCTGGCCACACAGCAATGGGAACAGGGTTGCCAAGCATCTAGGCTTCTGCTTATTTTCCTCTGCAGTCAGAGATACTCTCAGATTTTGCCATGAAATGTATAAAGCAAATCCAATTGCTCCAATGCCTACAGAAATACAGGTACTGGGTTTTTGTTACATATTCATTTAACACATCTTTATTGAATAAATAATAATAGTAGTAGGAATAATAATTGCCCTGTAGCAAGCATGTGTATGTCAAATGTTCTTCTACTCCTTTGTAGATTTTCTCATTTAATCATCAGAATTCAGTGAGATAGGTATGATGATCTTTCTCTTACAGGTAGAGAATCCATTATGGAAATGTGTAAGAGAAAGTCAGATTTCAATCTTGGGTCTCTCTGCCTCCAAAGAGCACCTTCCCACTCACTATAAGTGACACTTTCTGGTCCCAGAAACCCACAGGTACATTGGGATACAAAGATGAAAGTGAGGTTGTACTTGAAGTCAACAAAGTAATGATTGTTTCTCACTTTAAACCTAAATTTATGGGTGATACAACTGCCTGAAAAAGAAATTTCATGGAAAAAAGGCAAATGGTAAAAGGTACATTGAAGAGGGATTCCATCTCACACTTTCAGTGTACTCCTCAAGTTCTATTCCCCATTTGTGGAGGAGTCCTTCCTGTGTCATGCAGGGAACCATGCTTTACTGCTGTTTGCTTCAGTTTTACCATTTGTAAATGAACCTGATGATTCTCATTTACTCAGTGAATAAGCCATCCCCTAAGGCTCTTTGGAAAGTTTGCAAATGTTAAAGCTAGTAGGATCCTGCTTGAACTTAGACAAATGTTCTCTCTCTGCCTTGCAATATTTTTCCTCAAAAATTATCTTACAACCTAAATCCATGTCACTTATTCACCTACAATATCTGGTTTAGTATTTGTTAACACTTTAAGATGTTCTTTGAAGTGGGATTTTACGGAAATACAAAAGGCTCACACAATCCATGGAAATCTAATATAACTACACAATAGTGCTTTTCAGCAAAAGGACTGGAGATATTCATTAGCTTTTACCCCTCATTTCTCTTGCATATCTACCAGAAGCTGAATTGGCTACACCACATGTCTTTTTAGTAGATGATGAGGTTCTTACAAAGCCTCCGGGAGGATTATTTGAAATAAAGTGGGGGTGGGAATCAATCTTAATGTTTCTCCCCAGGACTGGAAAAGACTGGGTTCTGCATTATCAATCACAAAGTATAAAGATCATGTGTATGCGCTAAAGCTAAATGCTCGGAGAACCTGGTTATACTTGTTCTAATCGAGCACTATTTCGTGAGTAACTGGGTGAGATTGTCTCTTCACTGAACTGTGCGGTACGTATACTGCTGGCTCAGAATTGGCTTCTTATCCCATGGTAGCCTAAGGGAATGAATATCCATTTTAAACTTATCTCTTATTTTTTGTTATGCTCTTCAGAATGGTCCTTACATGAGCCTCCTTTGTTCTTTCTATACTGTTAAATATTTGGAATAATTCTTTAGTTTCGAATGCTCATACAGTTTCTTAGCCTGAAAACAAAAATAATGTTCCAGGCTAATGAACTATTTCAAAGGCATTAGGCTAAAAGCATTATGAAGGCATAATTTTTAAAAATGGATATAAAACTCTTTGACTTGTCCTTAACTTGAAGGTTAAATTCAGCAAGCATTATCAGCAGCCTGCTGAATATAAGCAGGTTCAACTATACACAATAAGAGATGCCAGGAAGAATAAGTTGCTGCATTTGTCCCCACAGATCTCAGTCTACTAGAGATGCTGTGAGTAAATACAGTGCAAAATGAAAGGTTCTAAATCCATAGGAGGATGACTAGAATTTCAAGGGTAGCCCCAAGTAGGCACAGTGCTAGGTACCAAATTCCCCCTTTTGGTCCACATAGTAACTCTCTGAGTTGTGCATATGAGAAAAATAAGGCTTAGAGCTGTTAAGAAATTTCTTCTAGAATTAATAACATGTAAAAGGATAAATTGTATTCTTCTGGGAAGCAGCAGGGAAAGAGTTGAAAATTAAACACCATCCTTAAAATTAAGTGCAAGTACTTTATAAGAGTTTAGTCCTTGGTTTTTTGGGGATAATGTGGGGCTTATAATAGTGTAGTTTCAAATAAAAATTACTGAACATTTCAGACATTAAGCTGCACAGTGAATGGGACAAGCATCATCTCCTTTCTCCCAAGAGTTACTGTCTGTAGTTAGGAAAATATGTGACATTTCAAAAGAAACGTTCTATAGAATTCTTACAAGTTATGTTGTCCATCATCTTATGAATGATAGTAAGAAGAGGTTTAACACACAATCATGTAATACAAAAGAAAGTGAGTTTCTACCCGCTACACTCACATGTAAAACGTTTCCTCCATATTCACAGAGAACATGTTTTTAACTTAAATATATTGCCTCTTACCTAACTAGGGCTTAGAAAACCAATTATAAATAATATACTTTCACCTTATCCTCCAGTTTCCATACCCTTATGTCTTTTTTACTTTTTGATAATAAATTTCTTTTACCTCTCCCACCACAATTTTTTAAAGTCTCTTCTATTTGCCCTTCATCATCTGTAAAAATGGACAAAAGAGAGCTCCCATCCAGCGATAACAGTGAAAAGTCCTAGAGTTCTTACTGCATAATGATTTAGATATAAAAGGATTCATTGGTTGTCAGCTGTATCTTAATACAGAGCAGGCTATACTTCTAGGACAAAATATGTGTGTGGGTTTTCAGGGTCTAATTTAAATAATGTTGAATATGTCCCCATCCTTTGAAATCAGAATTTCATTGAACAATGTCAGTCTACATGTTGTTTCTCAAAATAAATTGACTTAGTTAGTTCGAATGCAGTTACTAGTTATTATTTCGGGATAGAAGAACTATTGCTTATGAAATAGGATGCAAAATAAAAAGTTTTCAAACAAATTTTTTTATGTAGAAGCACAGCAAAAGAACTCAAAACTAGGTTGTACATGATTTGAAAAATGAGAAAGATCAGCTAATCAAATGAATTGACATAGTGACAGAAACTGAGATCTGTTGCACAAAAGTAACTAAGTATCAGAAAGTGTGTCTTAAGAAAGAGAGTAATCAGAAAGAGTTACCAAGAAACTTCACAGCACCTAAAGAGCAAAGGACATCTTTATCCTAAGAAAATTCAAATTAGATATTAATAAGATAGGAGATATTTTATCTAGTGAATGTCACATACACATTGCAGAAACCACTAAGTTTCACAAATTTGTAAACAGTAAACTAGCAAACACTTAATCAGGTGCCTGAAGTGTATAGAGCACTAAGGTATGGGTGGGAGATTAGCTTGTGTAGTTTGCAGATAATTCAAGGGAAAGAATAAAAAGTAGGAATGATAGCACAAAGCTATTATGAACACTGAGGATGAGACTAGCAGGCATTAAAGTTCTGTCTTGGAGCTGTGGTACTATATCTGACAATGGCTTGTTGGTAGGATATCCCATAAAGAGTTGCTAGTCAGTAAGGCATAACAGTGGTTACAACAACTCTTCCCGTACTTTCCTACTTTAAGTTTGTACTTTAGCATAATAGTAGCCAGCTGTGCTTCTCAGAAGCTGCACCTGGGGGATAAACGAAGCAATCTTTGTGTTTATCCACTTGGTTCAACAAACAGCATGGTGTGTGCATGTGTGCAAAAGTGTCAAACCAGGATTTTTACCCAGATAACACTCCATCTAACCGGTTTTGTGTATATTTACCTGAATATCGCAAGGGGTAGAACATACCCACATTACTCTTGTGTTATGAAAACATGTATTATACCATAATGGGGGTGTGGATGTGACTCACAGTAGCTGTACCTGGAAAAGCAAAAAAAAAAAAAAAAAAACCATCTGTGCATTCACCCATTTGGCAGACAAATGGCAAGATTTTTACTGGAGCTCCAAAGCAGCAACAGGTAAGTTCTACCAATGAAATGCTCGTTACTAAATTTCTGTGGATTTAAGATTTATTTTACAAAAAGTTTTCTTTTGATTTTCTGGTAGAAGTAGCCCAGTTTAGCCTGATGGCTCATGAAAAACCAGATTTGCAAGTTTTGGAGGAGGTCAAAAGTGAATCATAAAATTACTCATGGCATGGATGATGAAAATGATAACGACTTTGATGTTGGTCATGTGAGCCAAAGTTCCTGTGACAGTGAAATGGAGCAAGAGTTGACTGATACAGACACAGGGAATGCAAACCTCCTTGATTCAGATGATGAAGGAATATGAGTATATATTTAAGTAGTCAAAATGGTACAAAATGGTCATACAAGCAAATGGAACTACATCTGAAAACATGGTGAGGATCTTGGCAGGGATGAAACCTATTGAACTGAATGCCAGCATAGCCATTCAATGTTGGAAGTTGTTTGTAACAGACAAAATGCTACAAGATGTTGTGAAATACACAAATGCTGAAGTACGAGTACAATGTTCTGTATACACCAATAAACATACTCAAAAATGTATTTATTATGACACCTCACTACCTGAACTGAAAGCATTCATAGGTCTGCAATTCTTAGCAGGGCTTTTTCATGATAATCGCAGGAATGTAAGAGTTTTGGAAAAGCAATGGATGTGGGTTTAAGGTTTGTAGAATAACAAGGAAATTGAAGAGATTTGTTTTCCTTCAAAATTGCCTGAGGTTTGATGACAAAACAGCCTGCCAAAAAAGAAAAAGAACTGATGATCTGACTGCAGTCTGGTCATTGTTTGAGAGATTTATGAGTGATTGTCAAACACTATACACCATCTGAAACATGACTATTGATGAACATCTTGCAGAACTTCATGCTCACTGTTGCTTCAAGAAGTATATGCAAAAAAAAAAACAAAAACAAAAACAAAAAAACACCTTCAAAATACGGCATAAGCATTCTCTTCTGCCCTGTATGGGTGTCCTGCAGTTGGGAAACCCCTGTGTGGGAACTGTTAATACCAAGATGTCTTCAGGAAATGCCATAATTGGGCACCCTACTCCCAACTTTAAAGCTGCAGCTGTTATGCCAGATGATCAGTTCAAAGATATCAGCCTGTCTGACGACAAAGGAAAATATGTTGTCCTCTTCTTTTACCCTTGTGACTTCACCTTTGTGTGCCTATTGCTTTCAGTGACAGGACAGAAGAATTTAAGAAACAACTGCCAATTGATTGGTGCGTCTGTGGATTCTCACTTCTCTCATCCAGCATGGATTAACACACCCAAGAAACAAGGAAAACTGGGGCCTCTGAACATTCCCTTGGTATCAGATCCCAAGTACGCCATTGCTGAAGAGTATGGGGTCTTAAAGGCTGATGAAGGCATCTCATTCAGGGGCCTCTTTATCATTGATGATAAGGGTATCCTTCAACAGATCACAGTAAACAACATTCCTGTTGGCTGCTCTGTAGATGAGACTGAGACACATTCAGGCCTTTCAGTTCACTGAAAATGTGGAGAAATGTGCCCAGCTGGGTGGAAGCCTGGCAGCAATACTATCAAGCCTGATGTTCAGAAGAGCAAAAAGTATTTCTCCAAGCAAAAGTGAGCATTGGGCCATGAGAACAAATGCTGTTTTGTACTTTTTTTCCCCATGCTTTAAATATAAGATATGGTGTGGGGCAGTACATGCCTTTCTTACAGGAGTTGGGGAAACCATCTTTTTTTTCCACTGGTAGTGATGGCCTAAGCTGCATTGTGAGGTAGACTATCTGATAATGTATGATGTAGCAGTAGCAGGGCCAACCCTATTCATTGACCTTTTGTAGTGTCTAGTAAACTTGAACTGAGACCTTGAAAAAAATATATGGCATAAAAATTTATGCCCTTTTAGATGCAAAGATTTATTATGCTTTCAATTTAGAAATTTATCCTGGAACTCAGCCACTAGGTCCTTTATTACTTACTTATTCATATAGTAATAAACTAAATGCTGTAATGAACACACTTGTTGCTCTCATCTCCCAAACTAATCGGAATGGGACATTCGACTGTTGGTTTACCAGTTTCCAGTTGACATTAAATTTGCTAACAGAGCACAAGTTGACCAGCATCAGAACTGTAACAGGAACAAAGCAGAAATTCCAAGTGAAATTTTGCAATTTTGAAACAGAAATGTATAGTACAATCTTTGGATTTCAGAAAGATGTAACATTGGCCTCATGTATAGCAAAGTAAAACAGATTGGCACTGTTGATGTCAACATTGCACCATCATGGGCATATTAATAGGGAAACCTCAACAAAACAGAAGCCTGAGATGGTAACTTTCTACAATAAAACCAAAGACAGAATAGATGTTGTTGATGAATTGTGCAGCAACTATGACATCAATGGAAACATAAAGCACTGACCCATGGTTGTGTTTTACTCCATTTTAAAAGTGTATAGCATAAACAGTCTGATAGTTCACAAGGAAAATAACAAGTACAGAATACCATGGCAAAATTATCTTAAAAGGATTGAGACTGGAACTCATAAGACATCATTTATAGCAGAAGAAAAACAAAATGTTTCTGCCCAGTGAACTACACAAAAAATTGTGGCACATGCTTGTGAGCTGAAAGTTGAACAGGCAAGTGCATCACAAAGACCTACTACAACAACAGGAAAAACAAAAAGATGTCATATGTGCAATACAAGAAAGGACAGGAAAACAGAACATACGTGCTATCAGTATAAGTGATATGTATGGAACATGCAGTTTTCATATGTGAAGACTGCCTTGGGTGTGACAGTTGAAGCAAAGATTATTTCTGTGGTAGATTTTTGTTTGTATTTACATTGTAGTTCACATAGGTGTTTATTTCTGATGTTGTCTTTTAGGTTTTGTAAGCAGTTACACAGCTGATGTGAAAACATTGTCTACTCTAAGCACTCATCTTATTTTCCTGCTCAGTACACATTGTACAATGTAGTAGGAAGCTCCCAACAAAAGAGGAAGATGAGAGAAATGACAAAAGTCTGCACAGAAAAAGAAAGTGAAGCACAGGTGCTCTCAGTGTAAGCAAAACATGTACATGGAACATGCAGTCGTCATAGTGAAGACTGCACTGGGTGTGAGAATTGAATCAAAGATTATTTTCATTGTAAAATTCTATTGGTATTTTCTTTGTACTTCATATATTTTTGGATTTCTTTTTGATATTATCTTCTAGATTTCATAAGCAAGTACACAGCTGATATGAAAATGTTGATTTTTATTCTAAATGTACAATACATATTAAGAATGTAATACTTTATTTTATTGATATTTTATGTTTATGTTAACTACACATTGTATAATGTAGTAAGAAACTCCTGAAAAAACAGCAAGACCACTGAAATGTCAAGTATGTCCTACAAAAAGCCCAGGAAAGCAAAACACATGTGCTGTCAGTGTAAGCGATACGTGTATCTGGAGTGTGCTGTTGTCATGGGTGAAGATTGCCTGAGGTGTGATAATTGATGTAAAGATTTCCTTTTTTTTTTTGTTTTTTTTTTTTCTTCGCCTTTTTGAGACAGGGTCTCACTGTGCTGTTCAGGCTGGCCTTGAGCTTACCTCGTAGTCCAGGCTGGTCTCGAACTTAGAATGATCCTCCTGCCTCAGCCTCTCAAGTGCTAGAATGATAGGCATGCACCACCATGCTGGGCTAAAGATTTCTTTTATAGAGTTTTGTTGGTATTTTCATTGTAGTTCATACAGAAATTTATTTCTGTTGGTTTTTTTTAGACTTTGTACACCAAAAAAGTCAATGTTGAAAATTTTGATGGTTTTTTATAAACTCATTAAATATTAAAAATTTAATTCTTTATTTTTTGATTTTTTCCTGTTAAGTACTCATTGTTTAATATAGTAAAACTCATAAAATTAAAATTAATAATTCATCAGTAGAAATATTCTAAAGAATAAACGTGAGTATTATACACCCACAACAATGTGCCTTTATGACAAAATTAGTGTTATGTCCCACAGGCTATAGGGGCTACTGTTGCTCTCCCTGTTGACTCTGTAAGCCCCATGAATTCTTAATGTCACAGACCTCATTAGCATTCTTATCTCTATTTTTTTTTTAAATGCAGACTGGTAACAACATCAGAGGACCTCAAAATTATTTATAAGACCTAATAGCATTGCTCTAGAAGCTAGGAAGATGCCAGTGCCACAATTTTCTAAATAGGAAAATGGAAGACTGCAATTTAAATAATTTTATTCCAGGTTAGAGCAGAGATCATTATGTGGTGCCTGTCACCCCTGTACAAATAAGAAGAGGATTCAGAAATAATTAATGTACCGAAATTGGATCTCCGAAAATGTTTCCAGTTAGAATGTCTCATGGAATCATTCCACCGTATCTTTTTCTGTCTTCTGAAAAGTTTGAGTTCACGGGTTTAACCTTACTTTTCTTGCCATGATAACTATCTTTCCCTTTTCATTTTATCACTTTCGTGACAGCTGATACCAGTCTAAGCTAATATTGCAACAATTTTAGATAATATTGCAGATGCACAAGGACATCCTCATATTGAGTCAATTAAAGAAGTCACAGTACGTTGCCATTGAAAATGCAGCAGCTGCATCCTTGAAAACAGATGCTCTTCTGGTTCTGAATGAGTCCAATTTTGACTAATTTCAAGATCTAAACAGATTTCAGTCTGGTTAATATTAGGATATGGAACCACTTGAGACATCGTAATGTCCTCGACTGATTGCATCTCCATGACAGTTAGTACACTGGCTTTCCTTGAGAGATGCTGGGTATTTGACATGTCAAGGATTTTATGTGAACAGAGAAGAGAGACGCCAAGTCTCTGCTGCAGAAAGGTAGACTGACTAATCATGAGGGCTTTAAAAAGGCTTCACAATCTAAAAGAAAAGTACTTGGAGTGTAGGGATTAACCAGAATTGTATGAACTGTATTTCTGTAAGATTCCTGAATAGCCCAGAAAATCAGCTATAATGCGCTATTTCCTTATCCCCTCTCTCCCCCTAGCTTACACCCAGGAAACTAAGGAGAAAGTTATAGGCAATAAATGGCAAGTTGCCTTTTTTTTCTGATCTTTATCAACTTGTTATTATGTGAATTCTCTGTCATGTTATGTTGGTCAATTGGAATCATTAGTTCAGTTTAATTACGAAAACATGGATGGAGACCCAGTAATATTCCAGTTATTCTCCTGGCTTTGCAAAGGGGGAAAATATATAATATACTACAATCTTTGCCCTAAAGCAATTAGTGATCTAGAAGGGAGACATACTGATAATTTTAGTGGAATATAACTACTTCCTGGAAGGATGTGAGCAGGAAACACCTGGAAGAGCCACTGACTCTGCCCTAGAAAACATAAATAGTTTTGAAAGAGAAGAAGCAGCAAAAGTACAGAATCATAAAACAGAATGATATTTTTAGAAAAGTTGCTTTAAAAGTATTGTAAGTCAAAGGGCTAGTTTTTGAGAGAAGATAAGTTGAAGCGAAAGGAGAACCTAGTAAGAGTTGGAGAAAAACTGAAACATTGCATAGAAATCAAAACTCACAGAAAGCCTTGGTGAGGAGCTGAGACTTGATCATAGAAGCAATGGAAACCTTGATATGATTTGTATAAGAAATTAACGTAACCAAGTTTGCGTTTAGGATAAATAATTCTATTCATCTAACTCATGTTAACAATGAAAAGAGGTCAAGCAAGAGGCAAATAGACCAGTACAGGACACTTATTGCTGTCGTCTATGGAAGAAATGAGGTGTAAACCAGAGAAGTGGCCATAGGTATAAAACAGAAAATAAATATTTTAAAAACTTAAATAAAAATAAAAGTGGCAGAAATTAGTCTTTGTTGGAACGGAAGGAATCAAAGATTATACTGATGTTTGTAGTGTAGATTCCTAAGTGGATGTATCACTGACAGAAAGTGAATTCAGGATAAAGAACATATGCCACACAAAGATAACACACATTTAATTTTTAACACACTGGGTTGGAGATGTCTAGGGCATGCACAGGTAGAGATATCTTGGAAAGAATAATCAAAGTTTAAGAGTCATTATTTCATAGACAGTAATGCAAGCAATAATAATAGATGACCTTACCCAGGACATAATGACATATAAGGGGGACCAAGAGAGGAAAAATTCTCCAGGAACACCAGCATTTATGGGTGGGACCAAGGAAGAGGATTCAGTGAAGGAAACGATGCAGAAACTACCAGAGGTCAAAAAACATGAGAACACGATGCCATATAAGCCAAAAGAAGACATAGTTTTAAGAAACGAGTGGCAAATGCTGTCACATGTGGCAGAGAGCTTTAGTGAGGGTAGGACTGAGAATTATCCAGTGGATTTGGCACTTACATTATCATTGATCATTACCGGAATAATTTTTTTTAATAAGGAGATGAAGGTAGAAAGAAGGTTACAGTATACTGAGGAATTAATAGAAGCAGATCTATGGAAAAGCACAAAAGCAAGCGTTGGCAATTCTCCCAGAGTACCTTCCTGCTGTAGTGAGGGCTGAACCCAGGGCCTTTGCACTGAGCTATACCCCGACCTTTTTTTTATGTTTTATTTTGAGATAGGACTTCACTAAATAGCCAAGCTAGTCTAAAACTTGAAATCTTCCTGCCTAAACCTCCCAAGAAGCAGGGATTATACATGTGCACTGACACAGTTTGAAGCCCTAGTAAGAATCCGAAGACCTCACGAGAGAAGTAATACAGAATAGGTTGAGGAGCAGCATGAATACGGAGAAGTTACTGAAAAACAGGAGCTAAATAAGCAATAGTGAAGAGAGAAGGATTGACAATTGGTACTGAAATTTTTAATTTTTATTTACTTTTATTTTAGTATGGCAGTGTAATACTGGGGACAAAACCAGGGCCTTCCTACTGAGCTACTCCCCTACTTTGTTTTTTTTTGTTTGTTTTGTTTTGTTTTGTTTTTTATGTTTTGTTTTGTTTTGTTTTGTTTTCCTGAAACAAGGTCTTGCTAGGTCACTAAATTGTCCGGGAAATCCTGCCTCATCCACAATGGTGCTAGTATTACAGGAATGTGCCACCATGTCCAGTTTTTTTGGTTTTGTTTTATTTTGTTGGTTTGTTTGTTTTGGGGTTTTGAGATTAAAATAACATTTTATTGGCAGTAACTGTACTTTTGTTTGGTTTTCCTGTCAAAGGATGAGCTCCAAGGCTGACCTAAGTTTAGACTGAGTTTTAGGCTAGTGAAAAGAGAATTAAGTGTCTCAAGGTTTCTAGTGAAAGAAGAGCTCAGAGGATCAACTGTGTAACCTATGCTGATTATATGTAATCCATGCCCTAAAAGTGACCTAATCTACAAGGAAAGCATAAAGGGATTACCATGTCATGAAAGCTGGAGAGCAGGTATAAGGCAAAAGAGAGTATGAGAGAGCTAAAAGAAGGAAAATTTTAATCCTCAAACATGAGACTAAAACTTAAATTTTCAGAGGCTGAAAGTAAGATTTTAGTTGACAGCAAATTATTGTTATTATTATTTAATCTATAGTGGTTTAAAGAGTTGCTTATTTTCCTACTGATGTTGCTCAGTCATCCAGTAATAAAACCAGCACCTCTCTGATTCCTGATTTTTCCTTAGGAGAAAGGGGAATGGGGAAGGGGCAAGGGTTAAGAGATGGGCACCAGCCTCAGCTCTCTCCTTTTATCACGAAAAACAAAATCTTTCCAGGGGTCACAGAAGACTCTACATAAGAGGTGACTGGCCAGACTGTTTCACATGGCCACCTCTAGCTACAAGCAGGGCTGGGAATTTAAACAATATTCTTTGCAGAATCTAGAATAGAGTTGAATAAAGGAGAAAGAAATTGGAGTAACTGTTTTTGAAAAAAAATTTTAAAAATAAAAAGCAATTTCTGCTTGAGAGAACAAGGTTTAGTTTCCTCATGGAGAACTAGTATTTTTTGAAGCTCAATACGTGTGAACCATTCTGATGTGAAGAGCAATCCTTGAGATAAATACAAAATCAGATAGCCTCTGAAAGAGTACTTGCAATTGTGGTGGGAGGGGTATCCAGTAATTTAATTTCGTAACTGTAATCTCCCAAACAGATCTGTCAGCACTGGCTATTTGTGGATTTCCATTTGATATTTAAAATCTAGTTTTGTATCATCCTCGTTTGCCATACTCAGCACTTCTTTGTTCAGTGTATTCTTTCTTATTAAGAAAACTTCATAAATTTCAGTAAGCCCTCAGGAATTCACAAGCCAGCTTTTATGCTCTGGGCATAATTTTCCCATTACATTAATAAAATGTTACATTTTTCCTGTAGATTATATTCAAATGCAATATACAGTGTGTCACTGCTTAAAATTGCTCTTACCTTGCAGCTCAACTTACTATTGACTTATGCTACTTAAGATATTTTTCTTCATATTTTGACAGTGCCAATTGTCACAAGATGAAATTATGTTATCCTGCAATTAGAAAGTATAACTGTTTAGTTTCTTACCATAATGCAACAAGACAGAAGAATCTAGAAACTGAAAAGCCCTAAAATGCTTTGAAGTATTTTAACAATGTTACTTATAGTTGCTTTCACCTAGCCTGCCACAGGAAACATTGTGATACCTGGGATTTTGCCTTTTTATATCTCCTTCCTCTCCCTCCTCTCTCCATCCCTTAGTCCCTTTCCCATTTGCCAAAGGCCTATCTTCCTATTTCCTGTTTCATATCTTTTATTTTACTTTTGATTTATTTCTGCTTTAGATTTCTCATATAAAAGAAATCATTATTTTTAAGCTGTGTGTCTGATTTATTTCACCTAACATTATGGATTCAACGTATATCCATTTTCCTATAAACAGCTCATGTTTATCCTTCTTTATGGCAGAGAAGTACTCCATTGTGTGTAAATACCAGTTTCTTTATCCATTTATCTGTTGATGGACATATACACCACTTTCAAGATGTAGCTATTATGAATTATACTGCTGTAAACATGGGTGTGCATGTATCAGTCTAATATGAGGCCTTTAAGAAAACCTTTGAATGATATTGCCAATCATGGTTGGTGATCCTTGAGAAATCATGAGGAGCCAAAAATTGAACAGAATTTTAGTCATAAGTAGACTCACTTTTTTTTTTCTGTTTAGTATTTTATGGAAGAAAATTTTCAAAAATTTTTTAAATATTTTCATAAATTATTTTGGAGAGACATGGAAGATAACTCTATTGAGTTTTCCAAAAAGACCTTCTGATAGTTAGTTGGCTGTAAGATATATATATATGAGTTAAAGTGGAAGCTAGCACACTACCATTTATACCCCTAGATTTTCTAAAAAATGTTGTCTTTAGGTGTTCAAGCCCCTCTGTAGCATTTATTGTGCTTTGTCCTGAGTTCCATATTTCAAAGGAGTTAAAGAATAATTGGAATGTTTTGGTCAATACATTTTAAGAATTATAAAATTATTTAATAAAGTTATTTGAAGAATAATTGAAGAACTGAGCATATTTACATAGAAATGAAAGACTTCAAGGAAACCAATAGAGATATCTTCAATATGTGAAGTATTGACCCACAGGAGATTGACCAGAATTAAGTAGAATGAGAGGAAATGATGAGCTATTAATGAAGACAGATCCTTGCTTTACTGTAAAAGAATCAGATATTTCTGAGATGGGAGTGGCTGTCTCAAAAGGTATTAGTTTCCTTTCACAAACATTTGTATGAGTGCAACAAGAAGCTAAACAGCCACTTGAAGGTCTAAAAAAAAAATACAAGCACAGAACATGGTCAAGTCACTCAACTGTACTTGAGTGAGTTGACCAACTCTGTTTCTATCATTCTATGAATTGATTTGCGACATTCATCTGAGCTCCTTGTTTGATCAAGTACCGATTGTATCAAGCATGTCTTGATACAATCTGATGCCACCAACACTAGCACTAGCAAAATTGGTGAAAACAATGTGAGCACAAAATAATATATAGTCCAAAAAATCAGAATGCATCTAATGAAATGATTGATGTTTTGTCCTCACCCCTTCTTCTAGTGCTTTCTCCTGCTCAAGAAAGCCATGTGAACATGGACCTGCCCCCGGTCTCGGAGCAGATCATGCAGACTCTGAGTGAACTTGCCAAGTCCTTCCAGGACATGGCTGACCGCTGCTTGCTGGTCCTGCATCTGGAAGTGAGGTATGACTCAGCCAAACACCGGACTCTGTGACACCAGTATACTATGGCTTACTTATTTTTGGGCTTGTCACCCTAATTTTTGGTTCTTACTATTGATATTGTCCTTTTTTTAAAACATGATTTTTAGCCTTACTTAGTCACTCTTTAAGCATTTGAGCTCTTGCATTTTTGTGAGTGTAATGATTCAGAGTTGACATAGTCTTTGAAGCCAGAATGACCTGGATTTGAGTATCCACATTGACTGACTATGTACTCTGAAGTCATCTAAGTAACACTGTGAACCTTCAGTTTCCTTTTTATAGAAATGGAAATGGTTGTTATGTACACGTACCAACTCCCCATGATGAATGTAATCATTATGTTCTACAAACTTGTACTAATAAAAATAAAAATTTTTAAATAGAAATTCCCAACTTAGATTTTATAAATGAAATAAATAATTAACACAATGTATGCCACATAGTAAGTGCTCAAAATATGGTAGCTTTGCAGTTTTGAAGACTGTATTGTCATCGTTATTTTTGCTGAAGTAAATTCAAGAAAAAATGTATAGATACAAGAACCATGGTCCTCTCCTTCAAGGAATTTAAAACTCAGATAAAGAGATTAAATAATAATTCAAGAACATAGAGTCAGCTAGGAAATAAACTTCAAAGCCTAATAGCAAAAACAAGGGCTGGAGGTTTAGCTCAGCAGCATGAGCACCTGCCTAGCAAGTGCAAGGTCGTGAGTTCGATCCCCGGTACCAAAAAAAAAAAAGGAACATAGTTCTGAAGATGCCATAGTCTTAGCCTGTGTTCCTTCTGCTACAGTATAGAATATTCTGATTAGCATTAGTAGTTTCCATTATTGAAAAGATGGAAAGGGAGAAAGAAGAACTAGAAGCCTCCAGTTGTTCATTCATTTATTTAACAAATACTTATTGAGTGTTTTCTCTGCACCAAGCAGGACACTAAAACTTGAAGTATAACAATGAGCAAAACATTCATGGTCCCTGCCCCCATGAAATGACATTCTAGAATGGGGGCAATGACTAGAAAAAGAAGATAATTTCAGATAAGTACAACTAAAGTAATAATACGACATAGTGAGATCAGTCTTCTAATCAATAGAAAGATAATGTGATCTACAAATGCAAACCACATTATTTCAAATTTTCTAATACAGGTTGAGCATTGCTAATCCAAAGAGTCCAAAACTTGAAATGCTCCTTGGATTTTGGAGCATTTTGGATTTTTAAATAAGCAATGTTCAACAGTAAGGTCCATGTGACTGTTCCAAAATCCAAAAATTTCTGCTCCTAAGCATTTTAGGTAAGGATTATTCAACTTCTTGTAACACTTGAAAAAATAGAAATGGACAAATTCAATTATACTATTTTTATTTACTGTAGTATATCCGAAGTGTTATCATTTCAACATGTAATTAACAAAAATCGATGCAATTTTTTTTTGTTTCTTTGTATTAAGCCTTTGGAATCTGCACCTTTTATGTTTATAGCACATCACAATTTGGGCAAGTGACATTTCAAGTGCTGAGCAGCCACATATGGCCAGCATATATTGGATAGTGCAGAGTATATGTGGTTGGTTAGGAAGGGAGGTTTTTTGTTTTTGTTTTTAAAGAGTAGTCAGAGGAAATGTAACAAAGTGACAAAAAGAGCCATATGTACAAAGATCTAAGGGGAGAAAGTTCAGACAGAAAGATCAACACTCACAAAAGTCTTGAGACATAGTTTGGCACTAAAGAGCCACATACGCATATAGCCTGGTGAGCAAAGCAGTGGGGAGGAATAGAAGAATAAGGTTGAGAAGACAGACTGGAGCCAGGTCATGTGGGCTGATGAAACCTGACAAATTGTAGTCTTACAGACCAAATGAATACTTCACATTTTATCTGAAGTACATTAAGAATCAGGGGAGAGACATTCATTAATTAACATTTAAAAAGATTACTCTGGGTATGTATGGAAAAGGAAGAAATATGAATGCAGAGAGAAATATGAATGGCAAAAGGGTGACCAATTTGTTGGCAAGTTGGGCTGGGTAAAGGGGCTGATGGCAGTGAGAGAAGGAAAGCTCTCCAGGGAAACCACCAGTTTTGGGGCCCAAGCAACTGTGTGGATGCCAGGACCATTAACTAGAGTCAGAAAAACTTAAGTGGAGAAGTGACAGGAGGAGTAGAAATCAAACATTCCACTTTCAAGCTGTTCAAGATGCTTGTTAAACATCTAAGCAGCAATGTCAAGTAGACAGTTGGCTGTATATTTTGAAACCTCATGGTCAGAAAGTGGTGACACATTTTCTTCACTATTTAGAACATTATTAAAGTTGTATTGAATATTTTCTTTTCATTTAAAGTCTTCACTAGGTTTAAGTTTTAAAAGTGTGAACAGGACTTTGGTCCACAGTGAAGCCTTTGGAATACGTTTAGACTCCAGTTAGCTGTCAGATGCCTTTCAGGAGTTTGACATCACTTCTTTTGTGTGCCATGGCTCTTTTTCGTTCTTCATTATCTTTCCCAATGAGTTACTTCTTCATTGCTTATAAGTAGCATTGCAGACTTACAATCTATTTTACTCCACAATATTTCTGATTTTATTTCTTACATTAACCTCTCCTGAAATCGAGACTCTTGCTATATTTCCTGAATTGTTTTATGATAAATGTTAAGATTTGTTTTCTATTTATTTTGAAGCTGATAGTGAAATAGAGTATTTTCTTCAAAAAGATAAACATAACAGAAAGAGATGGAAAAAAACACCAAGTAATATCCTGATGTCTGTTACTTGGGTTGCAAAGAAAAACAAGGGAACACCAAATTAATTACTCTCACAACTCCTGGAATTTATGCGATTGATTGTATGGTGGCAGGACGTGTTTGACATTCAGAATTACCTACTTGTAGCATAGTTAATTCGAAGTGAAGCATTTTCAACACGTCTGAGTAAAATCTTTTAAATCCTTAACCTCTATTCTGTCCTTTTTGTTTTTGTACATCTTGGCAATACTATTCTTATAATGCTGAACACGTTTTAGCCATTATTTATTAACTTTATAAGAAACTATACAGTGCTGTAACATCCATTGCTATATTTCCTTCAACATTAGGTTAAAAACAGAAAAAAGTAATTTCAGACTGAGCAATGAAACAAAGACTGAATTTTAGAGTCCTGGATGTAGAATTATTTCTCCTCGACCTTGAAATATGTTTATTTTCTTCTAAATTTCCACATTTCCTCTTATAACATGGTTTCAGCGTTGATTATTTTCTTATGAAAATGCTCCATTTTGCCTTTGTTTCATTTATGGCTCAGATGATAAATGTTGACTTACATTATTCTGTCATATCACATTAATGATTTGGGGGAGGCACATTGTACAGTGATAATATAAAACAATTAAGACAGAGAACAGAGGCAAATGCTAAGTGCCTTGGTGAGCCAGAGTGCCATACAGAGGAAACCATCAGTTCCTTGAGCCATGCCTGTTCTTTGTTTCAGACGTCCCCAGAACCTGGACCAGTCCTGTTGCATATTTATGGACTCAGTTAAAGCATGCTTGATTCTTAATAATTAGCCGATTTGAAACCAAACCAAACAAAATAAGTGCCGTTTCCCCAAACAAAATCTGTTGCTCTTTAAAGAAAATCAATCTCTTTATAGAGTCTGTTTTCCCACGTAATCCACCTGTAGATACACTACACATGCCATATCTAACAGGTACAGAGACTGCATGGCCCATATTATCGTTGTGATAATCAACTATTTGTTTTGTTCCTCTCCTACTTTGAAATAGTGTAAGAACTGAGATTATTATCCAGTAACTGGTGTGATAAAGAAGTGGATGGTTAGATTCCATGTCTGGTACTTTTAGCCAAGAAGTCACTATACGGAAAGAGCACAGATAGAACAGAAGAACAAATCCATATAAAAGATAAGCCACCTGGAAGTCCAGAACAACTCGCAATAAAAATTTATCTTATTCTTGAAAATATCTTTATATCTATAGCACATACTTTTCTTTAACATTGCTAAAATTCAAACCAAAACTGTTCTCAAATCCAGCAGGTTTCAGTGTTGAAGAACCCATCCAAAGAGCATTTGACATTTTATCTGTGTCACATTTAAGCACCAAGTAGCCCCTTTCCACAGTTTGAGGCATAAGGCAGATGGCACTCCCAAAATGAAAGACATGGTGAGACCATTAAAAATTGTTGAGGTTTTTTAACCCCTACTTGAACTTTTGAAGAAGAAAATTAAATTGCCATTTGAGTCCAAGACACCAACTTAGAATGTCACCTTTATCACCTGATTTCCCTCACCATCGGGAGGGCTTCTAAGTGGGTTCAACAGCAACTGCCTGTCACTGTTGGGCTCTTAAGTGTGCACTTTGTGAAAATCAACCGTCCCGCTGTGTAATCAGCAGTGTTTGCAGAATACCTTAATGCCAAAGTCATGTTAAGGTCAGCAATAACATGCCAGAATTTAAAGGGGAAAAAACTTTACTTGAAATTGACATTCACTGATAATGTCTTAATTTCTTTTTTATCTCTAATCATTTGGAAAGAAGAAGATAGTATCTTAAGCAGTGACTGTCTCTCCTCTCTACTACTAGATTTAGGATCTCATAAATTCTCACCTCCAATTCATAAGAATTTTGTAACCAATTTCTCTACCTTCAGTTGATTCCATTCCAAGCTACATCCCTAGCACTTTTTTCTGGACAAGATCTCACTAGGTTGCCCATGCTGGTCACAGATTTGTGATCCTCCTGCCTCTGCCTCTTAGGTATCTGGACTTACAGGCATGTGCCCCCATACCTGGCTCATTAGTTCACTCTTACTGTGCCAGACTAATCTTACAAAACTTTTATCTAACTATTTCATTTCACCTCCTAAAATTCTTCTAAGGCTCCCTATGGATCCTAAAATAAAGTACAGATGCCTTAGATGAACTCCAGCCTGTGATGACCTTATCTCTGGCCAGCTCCCTAAGTTCACCTCGTGCCTATCATGTGACATGTATGTAGCAGAAAAGAACCTCTGGCCTGGCGTGGTGGCTCATGCCTGTAATCCCAGCCCTTGGGAGGCTGAGACAGGGGGATCGTTGCGAGTTCAAGACCAGCGTGGGCTATAAAGTGAGCTCAAGGCCAGCCTGAACAGCATAGTGAGACCCTGTCTCAAAAAGACAGGGATGGGAATCTAGCTCAGCAGCCTAAGCACCTGCCTGGCGAGCGCAAGGTCATGAGTTCAATCCCCAGTGCCACAAAAAAAAAAAAAAAAAAACCTCTGGCCATTCCTCAGAACCATCCTCCACTATCATCTTGGGCCTCTTTACATGGTCTTTCTGTTGTCTGGGGTTATATTGTCTGTAATTTATTTTTAAAATACTTTAGCATAGATCATTTGATGGCAACTAAATTCTACTTTATTTAAATTTGTACCCCAGTAACTAACAGTCAGTTACCCTAGTTATAAATCCCATTCCAGAGCTCATCAGCTTTCATTATATCAGAAAGATCACATTCGAGAGGGAATTGCAACCAGCACTTGAATGTTAGAATGAGTTTTAATTGGTGAAATTAGTCATTGGTTAATTAATGACTGTTAAGATGAGCACCAATCAATGAAAAGTAGTAGCTATTTAGATTCCCTTGTATGATTATAAGAATTCTAAGATTATAGGAATATTATACATTTTACACAAAATCCTATTTCAGAATGGATCATAGAAGCTGGAAGGTGGAGCTGAGTGATGAGTATATACCTAGTTATGTGCAAAGCCCTGGTTTGATTCCCAGCACCACTCCAAAAAAGAAAAAGAAAAAGAAAAAATAAAGAAAAGTACTATAGTAAAACAGAATGAAACTTCTAAAACTTCTGTAAGAAAATGTAGGAGAAAACAATTTCTGGCTTGTTTTGGCAAAGATTTCTTAAATATAATACCATCCATAAATGAAAAAAATGTTGAATTTCACCAAAATCAGAAATCATTCTTTGAAAGATGAAAAGACAAGCCAAAGACTGAGTAAAAATATTTGCCAAATGTTTGATTAAGGACCTTTATCCAGAAGATAAAAATAACCTTAAAACTTAATAAGAAACCCAATTTTTAAAACCTTGGGAAAGTAATACGAACAGATACTTCACCAAATGTAAGAAACAACTTGGGCAGCTCCCTGTCAATGCAGAACAATTGCTTCAGCATTAGTTAAATTGAGTTTTGTTTCCATGCACTGATATGTGCAGAACAGGTTATGGTATTTCCTTCTCCTTTCAATTGGCTCTAAGCATTGCAAATAAGGCTAGCCAAAGTACTGATATGTAATCATTGAGGCCACCCTGACAGTTTCCTGTTTGCTGGTAAGTGCTTCTGTAAAAGATTGAGCGCAGTGGGATGGCAGAGCCACCTAGCTCCAGGAATGTCAACTGGGTACAAGCCTCAAAGTAAAAGGCTATGACTCCCCAGAACACAAAAGTTTTACATATCAGAGACTGAAGCAATAGCCTCCTGAAACCTTTCAAATGCTACCCTAATTGAGTCATGTAGACTGATCCTTCATCATGTCATTCTCCCCGCATATTGCAAAGATGCTTTTCTCCCCACCTGACTAGCCAGTTCAAGTTACTCATGTAGTTCCTGCCATCCTCCCTATCACTCATCCTTGAACCACTCCTTTCTTCATGAGATAATAAATTCTGGGAGAGGCCTTGGATCTTGGCCTTTATTCGTATATCCTCACTTGGATTGAACTTAGGACTCCTGGGCTGCCCATAACTTTGAATATGTCTTAATGTCTTTACTGTCACTGGAGTTGCATTAAAGGTGGTAGATTGGAATTAACTTGCTGGAATTCTAATTATGTTTCAATGGGATTACAAATATAACTTTCTGGATTGTGAGGAGGACTGGAAAAGGAATTACAGTATTTGGATTACAATGTACAATACTTGGATTACAATATGATAAGGAACTATTATTGGGATTATTATATTGCAACATCAGTAACCAAAGATATGTGAGTAGAAAATGGAAAATGTTCAACATCATTAGTCATTAGAAAAATACAGATTACATCTGTTAAAATGAGATACATCTATTAAAATGACTAAACTATTTTTAAATAGACACACTGTGTTCTGGAGAAGGTATAGAGCAACTAGATAGAGCTCTTGTACATTACTGGTAGGAAATCAGTATGGCACAGATTCGTTGAATAGCAGTTTGCCAATCTCATGAAATTAAATGTACATTCACCGTATGATATGACAAACCCACATATAAGTATTTACCCAAGAGAAATGAAAATTTATATATACACAAAAATCTGTGCACAAGTACCTTTATTCATAACTGTTCCAAACTAGAAATAATCTCAATATCAACTGGTGATTGGATAAAAGGATTAACTTTCCACCATTCAGTGGAAAGCTACTCAGCAAGAAAAAGGAATGAAAGTAACATAGAAGAATCTCAGATGTTTTATGCAAAGTGAAGGAGAAAAACTCAAAAGACTGCATACTATATGATTCCATTTATATGGCTTTCTGAAAAAGACCGAAACTGTAGAGATAAAAATAGAATAGTCATTCCCAAAGGAATGAGGTAGGGATTCATGCATAGGGACACAACAGAATTTGGGATGGTGGCCATTTTCTATAACTTGACTATGATGGTGGTTTTTATAACTTTATGCATTTGTTAAAACTAATAGTTGTATATGCTGATGGAGGGGGCAGAATTTTACTGTAGATTATTTCTCAATGAACCCGACTTTAAGGAAAGAAAGATGATAGGCAAACCTGTTATTGTATCATTAAATATACAGTAATCCCCAAGACCCTTGTGGTCATCTCTTTAGGAATGTTTCTTGTTATCTGATGTCAGTTCTCCAGATTAAGCTCATGTCTATCTCCAGTGAACCTTCCATTCAAGACAGAGTGCCTAAAACAGAGAAGTTAAGACTTCACTGAGCTTATAGAAAAAGACTAAATTGTGCCTCCAATGAATTGTGTTGGTTTGGAGTTTTTTGTTTTGGGGGGGTTTGGTTTTTTTTTCAGAATAGATGTATGTGTGCTAGAATTTTTATGGCAATTTGATTTTCATTACAACATAAGCAGGCTGTGGAGGTATGGCCAATTCTTATCACCATTGACTTGTTTGGTCATTACCAATTTCAAACAAAAGAACTTAAGAAATATCCATAACTCAGACCTTTTCAACACAGAAGTGCTGTCCTTCCTCAAGCTCACTCAAATATATTCTGAGACTCAGTATTTCCTCTTGCCACAAACTTTTCCTAACACCCCATTACCAATTTCCATGGCACTTTCTAACTAATTCATAGATCGTCAGTAAGTGATCTAAGTAGTACTTTAGCAGGAATACAAATAGTACTAATGATGACAGCCAACACTTTACTGTGCACTTTCTTTGGGCCAATCACTGTGCTCTACACTTTATATGTAGTCGTTCCTCACAGTGCTTCATGAGGTAGGAGGTATCACCATCCCCATTTCACAGATAAAGAAACTGAAGCACAGAAAGATAAAGTAGCTTGCCTAAAGTCACAAAGCTAGTAAATGTTGGAACTGGGAATCAAAACCAGTAGTCTCCCACAAAAGCCTGTATTTTGTGGATCTGTGAACTGTGCCTTTCACTATCAACATCTATTGAAAAATATAATGCTTTTTACACTGTGCATATAACCGTGGCATTCAAAAGACCCTTATGATTCATCCATTTCTTGCCAACACTGTATGGATAAACAAGCAAAGATCATATAACACACTTGCTCCAGATCACTCAGTTCTGTAGAAAAACTAAGATGGCTTTCCAATTGAAAAAGTTTCAAAGCATACATAAAAATTTATGAAGCCACTATGCTTCAAATATTTTGGTGCTGTCACAGAAGATCATTATCTTCGCTGGAGAGATTTACTATTAACTGCCGTCCCCATCTCTTTTTCAGAGTTCACTGTTTCCACTATCTCATCCCTCTAGCAAAGGAGGGAAACTATGCCATTGTTGCCAATGTGGAAAGCATGGATTATGACCCTCTGGTGGTCAAGCTCAACAAAGATATCAGTGCCATTGAAGAGGCTATGAGTGCCAGCCTTCAGCAGCACAAGTTCCAGTATATCTTTGAAGGTCAGACCCTATCTCTGTCTCCAGGAGTTTGGGAGGAAGGGTGAAAGCTTTCCTAATTTTCTGAAATATTAAAGCTCAGAACTTGCAGGAAAAAGTCATTTGCTAGTTTGTTTGGGCTAGAGCTGTAATACCTAGCTTCTCTGTGTATGACTAGGTAGATAATATGGCTGCCATCTGCTCCTAGTTGATAGAGAGATGTAATCCAAGATAATACAGATGGCTGCCTGTCTGCGTACCTTGACAGACCATTCATAAGATTTGAATAAATATGCAGAATGGACCACAAATTAACTCAAGAGTTGCTCATTAAAAAAAATAAAACACACATATGAGAACCCTGAAAATATTTCATTAGCTAAAATTATCAATGGAAGAAGTTTTCTCTCATAGAATGCATTTTGTCTCGAAAGCACAAAAGCCTATACTTACCAGCAGTTTTTAGGAAAGCTATGTCCATAAGTGTTTCAGGGTGGGCAGGCAGGCAAGGAGTATGTGAAAAGACAGTATTACCTAAAAACATTTGCCTTTAAAATGTTTTAAAATGTGATACTAGGTAAATAATTTTTTATGCTGAATTTCATTCGTAGGACCCTGTCAATATAACAAAATACCTGAGATAATTAACTTACAAAGAGAAAGGATTTATTTTGGCTCATAGTTTTAGAGATTCTAACTCATGATCAAGTGAACCTATTGCTTTTAGGCTTCTCTTGGGGTGGGGAAGGTAATAGCAGAAAGCAAGTGGCAGAGCCAACTGTTTGCCTCATAGTCAGGAAGCAAAAGAAAAGAGAAAGAGGCTGAGATCCCGTATTACCCCTGAAGAGTGGACCCCCAATGACCTGAGGCCCTCCCATTAGACCCCACTATCTAAGTTTCCAACACTCCCAGCAGTGCCAACTTGAGAACCAAACCATCACCACAGGAGCCTGTGGAGGACAATTATTTGAACTATAGCAAACACCTGTTAAGATTTCAAATTACATTCCCCTTGTACTTATTTGGTTAGACATAGAACTGGGTACCAAAAGTATCTGTTCTCACACAGAATTAAACCAGCATTATTTAAAGCAATTAAGAAGGCGCACTGTTCAAAGCTTATGGCAAACGAAAGATGAGACAGTGTCAGTGCATGACCAGTGCTTGCTTTATGAAAAAATTGTGTTACAGCAACTGTGCACCCTCTAAAATCGTATTTTCTCATTCAGTTATAAAGATGAAGTCATAAAAATGGAGATGTGTTCTGAAGGAGATTGTAGCCAAGAAGTTAAGTGATTAAAGGGTTAGTGTTAGTCTGTGGCATTAGAAATTTGGTGGCACTTTTAATTCTCTGCAGCATGAAGCCAAAGTGGTCACATGAAAACCTACTTTTCCCTAACTACACAAAGCTCCTTCTTGAACCTTGGCTTTTCCAAGTCCTACATATCAACATCCATATTATTCATATGATAAAATTTATTTTTTATAAGTTGTGATTTCTTATTCTCTACAAACAGTGCAACCTCCTTATTGCCTACACTTTGAACAGACTACATTATATCAGCACAGAGCAAAAATATCCCTGAAGTTGTAGTATGAGCATAGGAGAATAACAGCAGAACTTGACCTAGAAAGATTATTAACATAAATACAAGTAATCTGACTTTAAATGTAGAATTCATAGTTGTGCTTCTTATTCCTCCTCTCTCTTCTTCCTCTTCTTTTTTCTCTCCTTCTCCTTTTCCTTCTTCTCCTCCTTCTCTTTTTTCTTCTTCCTCTTCCTTTTCTTCTTCTTCCTCTTCCTCTTCTCCTTCTCCTTCTTCTCCTTCTCCTTCTTCTCCTTCTCCTCCTCCTCTTCCTCCTTCTCCTTCTTCTTCCTCTCCCTCTTGCTTTCACTTTTAATGGTAACACAGCCAAGTTTGTGGTATTGAAGCAATGTTGGGTGAGTGTAGCTGAAGCAAAAGACAGTGCATCTTCCTCTCCATTTTCTACTTTCATTTCAACCAAGGAGAAACATTCCCTAAACACAGGAATCCACTGAAGCTGAATTATGTGCCTTGCACTCCAATTTGAACCTTAGTGTCCATGAAGACTGTGATTCCAGAAGAAGAAAATAGCAAAAACTAGTAGACTGCCTATAACCTGTTGTGCTAGCTTTAGAGTTCTGAATAAAATGTCCTGGAAGTGGCTAACTTTGGAAGGAACATTTTCTTATCCCCAAGTATTTAGAACTAAAGCTAACTTTTAAAAATATTAACCTAGGGCCAGGGATGTAGCTCAGTGACCTAAGAGCCTGCCTGGCAAGTGTGAGGTTGTGAGTTCAATCCCCAGTGCCACAAAAAAAAAAAAAAAAATTAACTCATACGTACTTTACTTTAACCTGAACCAAAATACCTTGTTTTAGTTATGTGGGACATCCTGGAGAAAATCTGTTGATATCCTGTGCTCCCCTCCGCCAATTTTTATAGACTGTATCGCAGTCCTTCAGATGGGAGAAAAAGCCGCTTATAGAACCACAGAAATGTCCAGAGCTGTCTCATGAGAATTCAACAGCTCTATGATCTGCTTTTCTTTTGCACTTTGCTTTTTATTACATTATCTTCTAGTATCATTGCCAATGTGAGGTGTATTAGCATTATTACCAGTAACATTTTTTTATTGGTTGATTTTTACTTATAAGTGTTGTGGTTGGTTAGCATTATTGCCAGTGCTTCCATTTGTATTGATTTATTTCTACTTTTTTATGTTCTTAATCAGCTTTTCAGCCAAAAGTATCCTCCCTTCTATTTTTTGACAGAAAGGAGAGGCCATACAGATGTTTGTACATATGTCATGCAAAAACAGGCCAAACAGATGAACATGCATTCTTTATTATTTCCCAAATACTCATACATGAAGACAGGAGTGCTGTGAATGTTAATAGTTTATAACAACCAGGCATGTTCTCCAAACCCTTGGTATGGTAGCTTCAGGTGAATGTGTCAGTACTAGTACTAGGGATGTAGTAGATTTTGTTTACAACACAGTCTGCCCATTTCTAATCACTAGAACTAGGTAGAAATATTCTGAATGTATTGTAAAATGAACTGGTGCAGCCATCAGATAAGTTTTCTGTAGCCACTTCAATTTGTGGAGGATGAGAAAAAAGTAATCCTGTGCACAAATTTCTGCTCAGCGCCACTAATCTACTCCCTCTTTTCTCCCCATTACACTGTGCTGACCCCTCAGGTCTGGGACATCTCATCTCCTGTATCCTCATTAATGGTGCCCAGTACTTCAGGCGCATCAGTGAGTCTGGCATCAAGAAAATGTGTAGAAACATTTTTGTTCTTCAGCAGAATTTGACCAACATCACCATGTCGCGGGAGGCAGACCTGGACTTTGCAAGGTAAGAGGGAAGGCTGAGCTCAGTTTCTCGTACCAGAGCCAGGAGTCACTACCTATAAAGCCATTTTAAAAATAGATTCTTGGTACTTACAGAGCTTATTTTTAAAAAGAATAAGAAAGATAGATGTTCTCAGCTGAGAGAAAAGTTAGTTGTACAAAATTCTGTTGAATGTTCAACCTCCCTTAAGGAAGTAGTTACTCCCACTAAAGTTCTTCCTTCCAAGCTTTTGTGACTTTTTTTCTGAGTATAAAGTAACATCATCTTAATGCGTAAAATACTAAGACAATATACAAAGATGAATCTAGACATTGCTCATAAGTCTTTGATTTAGAGAGCAAGACTTTTAGTATACTTTATCCTGGCTTTTGGTTCATATCTGTATGCATGTATCTTTTTGACATATATCCCCTGAATATTTCTCTTAACAAAATTGGAACTGTGTTAGTGTAGTCTTAGTTGCATTTTCTAGTATCTATAATGTTCGTTAATATTGCTTGAAAACATTCCTTTTAATGCCTGGACAAATATTCCATGGTATAAAGGAATCATTTATTTTTTAACCATTCATATTTTCCTTTTTTTTTTTTTCTTCACAGTGAATAACAAGTATTGAACTCATTTTGTCACCTCTTCTGTCTTTTTCCCATTGAAACCCATCTCTTCTTGTTGTTTCCAGTGGGGGAAAAGTGGTTATTCATCATCCCCCTCCCTTGCCCTCTCTAGGTTTGCTGATCTCAATTTTTAATGTTTTTCTTATAAGACGCTTTTTCAAGTTTGAGAGTTAATTTTGTTTTCTCTTCATTTGGTCTTTAACACTGTTTATATTTCAAATAATCAAACCTTTCATGCTTTAATGAAAGTTTAAACAGCTTTGAAGAGGGTGGATGATAATTATGGTACTCTTCATGTTCTGTTGCTATTTATACATGGTGAATTATTCCATAAACCTTTTCATTTTCCAGAAGCTTTTGTGGCTAAGAAATCATTTGTCTGTGATAGTCCAGAATGCTTCTGACTACTTATTACTCAGTGTGTTTTCATTTGATTTTTTGATTTTTGATATATTCAGGAAAATTGTAACAATTCTAGAGGTATTTAATGGGATGATAAAATATTCTGTTACTTTGACAACTCTGAAGATGTACATGTGAGAACCTTTGTTTTAAAAATGAACCATATATGTTCATCTTAAACCTTTTTCTTCCCCAGACTACTCTGCCTTTTGTTGTGTTACTCCCTGTTCCTTTGCTTTTCTGTTCTCTGCTTCCCTGATTTTTTTCTTTTACTGGCAGGAAAGCGTATGTGTACATAGTTTTTATGAAATTTTGTGTTTTAAGCTAAATTTGGTGAAAAGCCTTCCTTACTCAGATTAGGGAAACCAGGTGTGACTGAACGCTGCTCTTATTTGACTTCTCTTATGGGAAATGATCTCATTATTGAATTAGTCTATTCATAATAACATTGACAAGAAGTTAAGAACATGAAGGCCTGAGGGATACAGAGAACCATTACTAATTCTCTGAGGAATATAATTCCTAAATGCAATCATCTTTTTTTAAATGATTTTTTTATTTAGCTGAAATAAGTAAATTAACACAGTTCTTGGCAGACAGTGCGGTGCTCAAACACGTACTGGAAAAGCTGCATCTGGAAGTGCTGACTGGGTGATACTGAGGCTGGCATTAGTGGGCCATGTTCCAATGAACCATTTCTTCCAGACAAGATTAAATGACCACAAGGTCATGTTTTTCATAGTTAGATTTGTGAATTAGGTGACCACTCATGAGAGGCAGTTAGACTATTACTCTTCTTAGTGAATTATGAAAGAAAATAGGCAAAGATAAGCATATAACATTGGAAGAATATGCCCTTCCAATCCAGGTTCAGAAAACATCTTCTTACTAGATGATGTGCTCCATCTAGATGGTAAGTTTCCAGAGGTTAGAACTGTTTTTTCAGTTCCTGAATCAGAGAAAATAATCATTACATGATTTGAATGAATATTAATATCACATCAAAGCTTAGTTTGGTGTTTTTGAAGGACTTGGATACTGACAAGTTAGTTTATCTTTAATACCCTGAAGGTCATAACCAGCTGACATGGTCAGTTTTCTTGTAGGGTTATAAAAAAAAAGCATTTCCTTTATAGTTTTTTTTGTTTGTTTGTTTGTTTTCTAAACAGAAAACATTGCAAAAAGTGATAATGTAGCCCTACTATTCATAGTCCCTTTCTTATTTTCTCTTGCTTTCATGTAGACATACGTTATAGCCTTATTTTTTTCCTTCTTGTTTTTTTTTTTTTTTGGTAGACAGGTTTTGTGAAATGAGTCCCATCAATTGTACAGAATTTGAAGCTATGTAAAATAAATATAACAGCAATACCAAAATAGCCAGAAATAATAGACTGCTGCAGTATGCCTCAGCATTCCTTAAGCAATGTCTAATCAGGCGTGGACAGCATCTGTATTTCCACAAATCTCTATAGGAATGTTATCTTCTAGCACAGTAATTAATCACTGGTTGCCATGTGTCAGAAAACTTATTTAACAAGAAGTTACACAGTACTTGTAGTTTTTTTTGTTTTTGTTTTTGTTTTTTACTTTCACAGCCTTCCTGGCCAGTAGAAAGTATAACACCTTTCTGTGCTTAAAAAAATGTAGGATCTGGAGTAATTTCATTTATGCTGATTCTTCTGCTTGTTGTACTGTTGTTGATCTCTTTCATTCACACCTGTACTCTAATCTCTAATGGAAGAGTAAATCTTGGATGAGCAAAAGATAAGACATCCTATAACATTGACAGAATTACCGAGAGTCCCATCCTTTGTGATAATGATCACTTAAGTGCTACTGTGGTTTTTGAGCTTTTTGACCCCATTGCTGATTCTCAAACCCAAAAACATACTTTACCCAAGAAAAATTACTGTAGGTTAGTTAGGTATACTTTTTTGGTTTTTTCCTTCACAAGTCACATTAACTTGAACTGCCATGCACATTTCCATATAATAGGAAAGGCCTTAATGAGTATTGAAGTCCCCAAGATGTATTTGGTAATCTTTGTAGATTGAATGAAGTCATTATCCAAAAGGAGTATCCCAGAGTTAGTTTTCTCCCACTTTTCATTCTTTCTTCATTTCTCTCATTACAGTAGCCTCTTATTCTCCCTGTATCCTATCTGCTTCATGCTCTTCTCCTTTAAACTTTCATTGCTCCTTGATTTTCCTCCCTTTTTGAATTGTTTTGTTTCTTTCTGTCTTTTACTTGTTCTTCCTTTTTCTCCTTCTTTCCTTTATTCTTGCTTTATGTGGTAGTAGGGATTGAACCCACAAGCACAGACCTAAATCCCCAGCCCTTGAGTGAGTGAGTGAGTTGAGTGAGTTAGTTATTTTGAGTTAAGGTCTCACTAAATTGTTCAGGCAGGCCTCAAAATTCTAATGCTCCTGGCTCAGGCTCTCAAGTAGCAGGAATTACAGTCATACATCACCACTCTCAGCTCATTCTGAGTTTCTTTAGGTTGTTATCTCTCATTCTTAAATATGAAAAAGATTGGGAAATAAAAGCTAAGGTTCAGAAACTAGTAAGGAGACAAGCTCTAACCCTCAAGTCTTTGATCTCCCTTTTATTCCTTTCTTCATTCAACAGATATAGTACTTATTGGGAGTATGTGCTCTCTAGCTTCAGCCCTCATGGTACTTGCATTGTTGTAGGATGACATACAAGCTGATAAATGATAAATAAATAAAATGCAAAGTGTGTGATACATGCTGTGATGAAAAACTAGGCATGAGGAGGAGAATAGAAAGTGCCAGGATATAACAGAAGTAATCTGAAACTTCAGAGTGTTCGTGGAAATTATGAATGAGACGGTAACACTTGAGGAAAAACATAAAGTAAGAGTAAGAGCAAGGCATGAGGATATCTAGGGAAAGAAGAGACTAAAAAAGGTACTCTCAGGGTGAAGACCTGGAGGAAGGAGTTTGTTTGACACTTGGAAACACTAGAAAGG
>RJWT010002851.1:0-38868 GCA_004365215.1 Cuniculus paca
GAAAGTCTTTCTTAAACTAAGAGTCATTAGCTTAACAAGGAGAAATGCTTCAGGCGTTTCTACTACTAGGGTTATTTAATATGATCCTGAATGTGTCAACCTGTACTCAGAGGAAAGAAAAGATTAAATTACAAATGCTAACCGTGAAGAAAAAAAAATTATTGTTGATGAATCACTCGAATCTATATTTGTAGAACCCAAAGGGATCAAGTGGCAAAATTAAAATCCCTAATTACAAAATAAATAAACTCGATATTATTAAAAAAGAATACACTCACAAAAGCAACAAAAATATGTCCAATAGTATTTAGCAGTCAGTCAGAGAAGATTACAGACTGTGGATTACAGACTGCATGGAAGACAGCTTGGAGCCCTTGCCCAGCATGCGAAAGACCCTGGGAATGCCCAGGTCCCTTCCCAGCACTGCAAAAATAAATAACTCAGATAAATGAGCATCGGGACTACTCTAGTGAGTCACATCACATTTGTGAACCACCACAAGGAGAGACTATATTTTCCAATGAAAAGTAGAACAAAATAATCCTTGTAAGTTATCAGTTATTCCAAATTAATCTCAAGTATAGTAAAATAAATTTTAAAATTAATTAATTAATTAAAACCCAAAATTTTTTTGAGTAGGATTTCTTGGGAACAGGGAAAATAGTCATAAAAAAGTTAAAAATTCTAGTTACATAGATAATATTGTAAAAATTATCAGAAATTTGACTTTGTCATGATTGCCTATCAATCAAGAGAATAACCAGACTCCTAAGAATTTGAGGAGAGTTGTACAATGTGCTCAAAGGACAGATAATCTTCCTATTTTCAACTGATGTGAAACAAAACCATTTGTGTGATTTTGTTTTGTGGCCACTCTAACACAAATCTTGAGCACTGTCAAAGAAAAGTACAACCCACCATCTTATAAAAATAAGGCTACAAGTCACAAGTAATATATTAGTACATCAAAAGAAAACAAAATATTTACAAACAAAGGATAATTCCAGGAAAAGACTGAACTATTCTGATAGTTCATGGGCGTGGGTCCCATGACCTTAGTCGGAGACGAAGAATACACGTGGTGAACTTCAGCAGTCATTTCTCTCCGTACTCCTAGGAAAGTCGACACAGGAATAATCGCTCATTCTTATGAAAAACTGAGCACATTACAATCAGTATGAGATCCCGCCATAAACAGGGAAACAAGAGTGAAAACCTAATTAACATTATGAGCAAGAAAACGATGCCTACTCATAACCGACATTGTTCCTGGGGGTTTCAGCCAATACAATGTGAAAAGGAAAGAAAGACTATATTAGGAAATGAGCCTCGGAATGATCATCACTTTCATGGAATTGGGGATTTGGGAGTTCTGAGGAGGCTATGAAAGAGCTCTGGGAGACGAGATGGCTCGGTGATCCTTCCAGATAAAATGTGCCAGCCCCAGATTAGTGGCAGTTCTGTACATTAACAGGATCTGCAGAAATTCTGCGTATATGGCTGTGACGAATCTGGTCACCCACAAACCACAGCAGCGAGGACCTCAGACAGCAGGGTCGTGACCAAGGATTAGGAGACGGACAGTGGTCCTCCTTACAGAGGCCGGGAGAGTGCTACCTGCGACCTCCAACCAAAGGGCCTAGGTACAAACCACTAAGTAAGTAACAATCACCCAGAAGACAGAGGAAATGGCAGTGCGAGTCTCATGGCCCAAGACAGTGGGAACCCAGGAGATCAATCCTGGGATGCCCTCAGGAGGGTCATGAAACCCCTGACTTGAGTTGGAAACATGCCAGGGACCAAGGCTGGAAAAATGAGTGGCTTCTCTCCTGAATGTAGGAAGAGAAGTACACAAAGAGATCCATGTTTCCAGGAATATAGTTTACTATACTAACTTAGCTTCCAGGTTATCATTATGTGTTTTATTGGTTAAATCAATGTCATATCTAATTTCTCCTAACAGACCTTTCAAAATTTGGGGGTAATGCAGCTAAAGACCAAATGTCAATGGACAGATCTTTTCCTACTCAGAAGAACAGCGTGGAGGATACCTGGGGAGTTGAGGGTCACCCGTCTCTGGTCTCTACCCTCGATTTAGACAAAGCCCCTCTGCTTTGCACCTGTCTTCATAGTGATTCTTACGGAATGGGAAAACCATGTTCTCTCTTCAAGGACAGGGAGGAACTTTCACTGTAGCCTGGGCCTCTGTTGCTCAAAATTTTGCATCTTTTCTATAACACCGTCCTTGAGAAAGATGACATTTGTGTTTGTGCATAAGTGTGTCTGTGTGTGTGTGTTCATGTGTGACGTGCTTCTGTATCTGTAAGCGCCCGTGTGCAGTTATGTGCTGATAAACTTGTGTTTCTATGCATGTCTGTGTGGATCTGCATATGTGTGCACATTTTATGAGTGTATGCATGTGTGTATATGTGTATGTCTGTGTGCCTTGCATTTCTGTGTATGTGTGTGAGTGTACTGCATGCCAGTGCACACATGTGAATTCATGTTGGGTTACTTACCTGGCAGGGTCGAGTGCTTTCTGGGATGTCATCTTTGCGGCGAGGCCTCTCCAGTGCCCAGCTCTCCCATCCTCAGCCCACGTCCTCCTTTCCCCAGTGCCCATCTCTGACTGTCCGCTGGGCTGTTTTCCTCCCCGCTACAGTGTCAGTGCACATGCGGAGAGGTTTGTCTGCGTTGTGCAGTGCTACATTCCCAGCAACACGAGTAGTGCTGGGCTCAGGAAATGCTCATTCTTTGATGATATTTCTCTCTGTGTCTACCCTCACACTGCCTTTCCACACCAGGGCAGTCTTCTACCTCATGTCCCCCAGGTAGCGCTCCTGCAGGAGCAGGCCCTTGCCGCCTCCCCAGGATCTGCTTGCCACAGCCCGCCACTGGGGAGGAAGCAGGGCTCCTTGGTAAATGGTTGGGAGCACGTGACTTTCTGCATGCAAAATCCAAAAGGTGCTGGACTGGACACCTACATGCCGGCGACACACTTATGTTTAGGTGGCTGGACTAAACTACCTCACAGAGATTGCAGCCAGCTCAGTGAAGTGAGGGTGTGCAGCCAGTGATGATCTGAAGCTGCTCTTGTGTAAAGGAAGCAGTTTGCTAATCTCCAAGTTGATGGCCTCCTCGGCCGAGCCATGCGTGAACGTGCAGGGCTGTTCTCCTCCTCTTTGGAGCTGCCCTTGCATTATATGGGAGCTCAGAGGCTGCTTTAATTAAAGTTATCTGAATAGAGTACAGTATGCCAGATGTTCACAATAAATATAGTGTAGCTTATGTAATGGTATGCCATCATGGAATATATGGGAATGGTTGTGATTATCCATTATTACCCATAATAAATCTAAATTTATTTCGCTGTTTTTAGGCATTAAGCATTTGTCAACCACTATAAATTAGCTATGTATTTGAACTTTGCCTTTTGCTGAAGTTTTTCCAATAGAGATAATTAAAGAGCTCTTTCGGCAAAATTAGTTCGCATTATTTCCATTAGAATTAAACACACACATGGGATATTGCAGTGCATGATATTGATGCTCATGACTGACATTTTAAAGTGCAAATGTAAACTGAACATTTTTCCTTTTTCTGTGTTTTTTCCCTACAGTGCACGAAGGTAAAAATAATTTCTGTAATTTAATTTCACAAACCCTTCATCTCCATAGTAAAGTGGTATTTTAGCATTTTCAAACATGACTCCACCTACTTACTATTTTCTGAATTAGCAGGCCTGCATGAAAAGCACTTAGCATCTGGAATCCCCTATCTCCTCCACATCTGTACCAAATCCTTCTGTGCAAGCTCCAGTAGGGAGCACAAAAGTGCACACACAACACTCCCTTGTGAGAAGGACTGGAGAGTCGCAGTCTTGTGGCACGGGAAGGGCAGAGAGTCTTTGATTTTCCCTAAAGATGTATTTCCACAGGAAGGTCCATATGCTTTTAGAAAGTTTGCCAAGGTGCTAAGAGGCTGATGGCCATGATGGCTAAGGGATACCATTCCTGCTGGGTCCCCACTTCCCTCTCCCTGTACTGGAACCACTGATCCACTGATCCAGGGACCCACCCTCCCCTCTCAGTCAAGTCAGGGCTTCATCTGTCTCAGCTTCTTGACAACTAGTTTAATAATTACAGATTTAATTGTTAGATTTGAGACTCCATATGGATATCTGAGTATTAACAAGGTGAATATGTGAGTTTGATGCTCAGGAATATATATTTGGAGAGCACCAACACATGGATGATTTTAAGAGCCAAGAGGAGATAGCACAGTCACAAACCTTCGGGAAGATTCAAAGAAGGACGAAGATTTAGGCTCATCACAGAGCACAAGGAAATGGAGTCAGTAAAGGGTGAAAGAGAGAAAGAAGTAAAGACAGAGGAAGGCAGAGAGAGAATGGGAGTAGACCAAAAAAAAGGGCCTCGTTTGAATCTAGCAGCAAGGTGTGGGGACCCAGTGGCATTCATCTCCCACCAGGGTGCAAACAGAGCCGTACATCCCCGCTGATCAGGTCACCCAGCCTGATTTCTAGTGTGATCTTCTGTCCCTCTAAATTCAGGGAACGCAGTTCGCAGAATGGTTCAGTTTCACATTGTCCACACTGTGCTTTCCACTGTATTATACTTTGCAACAACTTCATTTTTCTTTTTTTTTTATTTAGATGAATTAACTGTAAGAATTCTTTATTACCTATAGTAATTATCAATCTCAAATACATGGCTAATATCAACTTTATATTAAAAGGTACTTCTAGTAGTTTTGGATCATTTTCTGAGTAAGAAGCTAAACACTCATGCAATGACCTAGCAGATTACAACCCTCACCCTCAGCAACGAATTCACCCTTAAGCAGTTTGACTGCACACTGAGTCATCTTTCTAACCTACATTGAAGAAAATCAGCAAAACTGTAAGAGACATCCAAAGAAATGAGATTGCAAGCTTATTTTATTAAAAAAAGGTCACATTAAAAGATACTTGTGGTGAAAAGAAGAAAATAGCAGGGAAATCCATTTGAATCTAATTCTGACAATGGCTTACAAAAGGTCTCAGCCACTGAGTCAGGAGAGCAGAGAGACTCATTCCAAAAGGAACGTGTGTTCTACTTATCCAAAATCGATGCAAGAGGACCCAAATTGTTCTTGAAGTCTAGTTTCATGCAAAATGGACATTTGCATTCAAGAAATCAACTCTATCAGGCAGTTCTTTCCTAGCTTAAAATTGAGGTGAATGCCAAAAGAAAATTTCAGTCATGAAGTGATTATTTGGCACTTCGTGTAATAGAAGTATTGAATGAACTCTGTGAATTTTACAAAGTTCACAGATCCTAAAATTAGAACTATTAAAGTACATATTAGATCCTAAAGTTAGAACTATTAAAGTAGTAATTATTATAATTTGGAGCTCTACATGGTGATAACACTGTCATGGTGTAAACATGAAGCATCCCCCAAAGACGTGTGTACCGAGGCTTTGACCTCCAGTGATCAGTGGTCAGCAGTCGGACCTGGAGAAGGGATTTGATCTGGAGTGCAAAGCTAAACTCATGAATGGACCACGCGTGGATGAGTTCGCAGCTTCACGGGCTGCTGAGAGCAGGGCCAGCTGGAGAAGATCACTGGGGTGCCCTTTGGAGGTACACGTGTTCCCCTACCCTTCCTGTCTGGCTCATTTTCTTTGTTTCCTGGCTGCCAGGAGGTAAGAAGACTTCCTGCACCACACTAGGATGCCTGCCCCACCTCAGGCCCACAGCAACCAGAGATTATGAACCGGCACCTCTGACACCATAAGCCAAGGTAAATTTCTTCTCCTTCTCTGTGTTTGGTTACAGAAAGGAAAAGTTAATATGGTCACTTCCACATATGCTGTAGGTACAGTGCTATATGGTAATGTCACTGAAGCATATGTTTACGGTTGTGTATATATTTATGAATATGTATGTATGTGTATATACATACATTAGAAATGACAAAAATTAACAATGTAACTCTTGATGGTTCCAATATCTGTATTTATATATTTGTAGCAGTTGCTTCACTTCTGGAAAGAGTAAGATAAAATCAAAACACAGAAACCACATTACTCTTGTGTTTTCAAACTCTAATACATTTTATCCTCAAAATCAGAATTATAGGCAAAAGTATTTAAACTTGTAAATAATCTACCCGCTGTAATCACTACCAAAATTGAAACACTAAGGATGCTTGCTATTAAGTTTTTATGTGTCACTAAAACAGCTGGATGTGGCCAAATATGAGCAGAGTCAGACATCTGAGGACCTGGGCCAGAGACAGCCAGGGCTGTCACCACGCAGATGCTGCAGACAGCTAAGGTGGCACATTGGTACCTGTGCCAGCTCTGCGGCTGTTCCGACCCCAGACAGCACATACTGTCTTACGGTGATGGAGGTGGAGCTCAGAGGGCCCATGGTCCTCTCGGGGACAACTCCAGGGGTCCTGGAGGCTGCATTGTCCCATCTGTTTCCATGGCCATCCCTCCCTCTCTAATTCTCAGGCTTCCACCATGAGCAACCAGAGGCTACAGGCAGCCCACCCAGGTCACCCTGGGTGCGCTTTGCACCCCGGTAGGCCTGTGGATAATGTGCTTAGAGGTTCCTTGCCAGGCAAAGTGATGCAGTCACAGTTTTCGAGAATTGGGGCATGGACATCGCTGGGAAGCCATTATTCTGTCTCCTACAATTGTGCCTAACTTACCTTCAGACTCGGAATTTTATTTAAACTTAAAAATTTTTATGTAGCTCCTTGGCATTTTACCTCAGGAACTACACCATCTGTTAATAAAAATTGTCCAATTAGCCACATGGAAAGCAAGCTTCCTTCTGAACTCAGCAGAGCCTCAGATACCTGTTCGCTGCATCCGTCTGGGGCTTTGGACGGTTTTCAGGCCAGTGGAGAGCACAGCACCTCTGCTCTGTGTCAGAGAAAGAGGCCGTCACCGTCACCACGCCACGTTCACTCATCGCACATTAGCCGAGCATCTACCCTGTGACACGCTGTCCTCCCGGAGTCAGGATCAGTGGGCGAAAACACATCGAGCACGGGAGGGCTCACCCTCTGTGACTGTGACAGCTTTGTGAGCCACCTGCTCCCGCTCAGGGGTGCCAAGAGAGCTGTTGGCCTTCGCGCCTGGGCGTGTCCCTGTGAGCTGTTTCTGGATGAGGCCACCATTTCGATGGACTCAGTATCTAGACCACTCCTCGGTGGGTGGCCTTGGCCCAGCCCTGCGGGGTCTGAACAGAGCAGAAAGGGTGCGGCAGGAGAAACTGGCCTCTCTCCTGCCTGCCTGCATGAGCTGGGTCACAGACGGGGTTTTATGATGGGCTCCCCCGGGTTCCGGCTGAGACAGGGTGGGTGTCACACCCTGGGAGTCCTGGGCTCCCCACTTGCAAAAGGCAGACCCTGAGGTTCCTCAGCCTCCCTAAGTACCTGAGCCAATGCCTCCCACTGTGCCTCCTCGAGATACAGAGAGTATATTCTAAGCGTATAAAGCATTTTCATATCCTTGGAGAAAGACACCTCTGTGTATCTCCGGTGGTTCCAATTTCTCCTGAAAGTGCTAATGTTGAAATGTCTCCGTGTGTTTTATCAGGGGTTGTGTGTTTTAGGGTTTGCTAAGGACTCAGGGCAGAGAAGAAGCAAGGCGTGGGATGGTGGGGAGCGAAGGGAAGGCGGAGGGCAGCATACGCGTGAGAAAGGAGGGGTCCTTGCCGAGGAGCTGCACTTGCCCTAACGCTGTGAGGAGGAAGCTCGTGGTGGCCTGGGGAGAGCTCTGTGTGGCCCCAAGGCCAGGTGCCCAGCCATGGAGAGCCAGGAGCATTTCCGCAGGGGAGCTGGGGAGTGAGGAGAAAGGGGAGGTGCTCGCTGGGGGCTGATCTCCACTGACCCATCAAGGCCCAGGGCCCTGGCTTCCTCTCTGGCCCCAGCTGCTCTCCCAGCTCGTGCCCTGCTGGGGTTTTTGGCTCTCTGCCTGTCCGGCCTGTGACTGAGGCTTCCCCTCCACCCGCCTGCCCTCTGCCCTGCTCACTGGCTGTGGTCAGATGTCCATGCTGGCCTGTCCACTGCCTCATCCCCTAGTCAACCGTGCACACCTTTCACTAAACCCTCCTCAGTGATTCGAGCTGTGGCCTCTGTCTCGGTGGGGCATCAGCCTACATGGGGGACAAATCAGACCAGGAAACCAGGTCCTCATAGGGCTTGGCCTTTCTTCTGAGCAGTGGGTACTGGGTCTCCAAGAGCAGAGATGCAACAGTGTCCTGCCTGGAAAGGCTCGTGGGCAGAGAACGGCGTTCACAGGCCTGTGGGTGAAGAGGCAGCAGGGTTAGTACAGGAGACATGATCAGAGTCTATCGCAGTCACAGAGCCCGAGAGCAGGGTGGCTGAGGGCCCGGCAGGCGCTGGTACCCAAGGGAAACGTGGCTATGAGTGTATTTGAAGGCCGAACCTCATCTCAGGATTTAGAGGTGGGGAGTAAGAAAGGAAGGAGCCAGTAGGGTTTTCCACGTGAGCAACTAGAAAGTCAAAATTCCACGAAAGGACCAGGGAGAGGCTGTGACGAAGCAGGCTTGGGGGAGAGAAAGGCCACAGTTTTGCACCTAGGGCAGTGACCAGGCCTGTGGGGGCTCCGGCACCTGTCCACGCACCCGACGCAGTTCCCCTCTCACTGGCTCTGGTGGAACCACAGCTGGCTCAGGCCGAGGCCCGGCACTGTCGCTGCATGCCAGCCCAGAGCCTAGGCCTGACCCCGCCCCAGAGGGCTCTCATTCTCCAGAAGAGGTGTCCCATCTGCCCCTGGAAGGGACTCCAACGATGCTTCCTCCTCCCCACTCTTCCTCTCCAGTCTCCTGAACGTGGGGGTCACTTTTCAGAACTTCCTCTGGACATCTCAGCTGAGTTTTCACCAGCAATGATTTGAAAGCATTTTACCAACTGATTAGGCCTCTTTTCTGTGTCTCTCCTGCAGAAGCTGTGTCTGGACAGTGGTGGCCTTTTGTCCTTTTTCTGCCAGTATCTCCCCGATACTGCTTTGTCTCCAATACCTGGACTCATGGCCTGACTCAGAAGCTCAGTGAATATTTGCCAAAGGAATGAATAGGTCAAAGCTTACATCTCCCATCACGAAACTTAGGTAACTGAATTTCATCAGCAAAACCTCTGTAGATGAGTCTCACCTCAGTTCCTCCAGGGCTGGGTCCTGGAGACTGCAGCACCAAGGCCGCGCTCCCTGCCCACTCAGGTCCTGCACTCCGTCTGGACGCGCTGAAGAAAAGCACCCAGCCAGACGTGCTTTGATTTTGCTGCATCCCTTTGATTCTCCTCATCTTCATCTGCACACTGATATTGAAGCCAGGTGGCTCCAGGAGAGAACCAAGGCCTTCCCCAGATGTTCGTGTCTATTTTGGCGGCGATCGTATTTTTATCCAATTTGAACATATTTTTCTTGATTAATACAAGAAGCCGTAAGTAGAGATTGCTAAAATTTACTTAACAGCTGCACAATATGGGAAGATAAAGTCATGAGGAGAAGCTGTTTATTTCAAGTGGACAGATTACGTACCCTCTTCTCTATTCGCATCTTCTAGCACGTGAGATAAGGTTCAAAGCTTTGAGTTTTAAACGCTGCTTCTCTCTTCACTTGGTCAATGCCGTCAGAAATAGAGATGAAGGGCGCTGCACCTCGGGGAAGTGAGAGGGTTAGAACCCGCCGTTTGTTGTTGGGGGGGTTGTGTTGGCTATGGACAGCCTGCAGTGTGGAGCTCCTGCAGCCCCACACACAGGCTCACTGGCCCTAACTTTGAACCTTTCCCATGCATCACTACATCCTGCCTATACGAACAAGAACTTGTTGCTGGAATTCACCAAGGAAGGTCATAGAAAAGAAATAATTGTAGATACTCAAATATACTTTTAACCTGAGACATGTAAGTTGGTATATGACAATCAGAATGAAAATTCAGATTCAACCAAAACACCATGCATTCATCCATTAGCAAAAATCAATCCCTCTGTCCCCTCTTGAGCACCCAAGCCATGGAGAGGAGAAATGACAGAGGAAGCAAGGAAGGTCCCTGGGGGTGGACCTGTGCCACTGGTCAGGCTGTCTGATGCCTCACAGTAGAGAAACTGGGGAAACTTCTGGGAAGTTATTTCCACAGATGACAATGGGCGTTCAGCCTGTACTACCTTCCCCTCCCATTCTCAGAGGGTGAAGGTCATGGAATGGTGAAGGGCTCTAATGAAGTTTTCCTCAGTTTCACATGCAAAGTAACTACGTTTGCCTGCAAATTTAATGAAGTGAGTTAGCATGAAGTTTATAAATTCAACAAAAACCAAGGAGAAAAATCACAAACACATTTGATATTACTTTTCAACAAAAATTACATTCTGTCCTATTTTTTTTTGATTGCTAAATTCTAATTTGCTTTTCCAACAAGCTAAATGCAAATTCCATGAGGACAAGGGAAAAATAACCAAGAAATAATATTTGTTAAATTTGGTTGTGGGGAATAAGCAGTGAAAAAGTAATAACACATTTAGGAGACATTGCAGCAACACTATTATTGTCATGGGAATAATACATATTTCAAAATAGATGACTATTCCAACAAGAAGAGATTACAAAGAACTGCACAGTAAAAATCTTCTTGCAAGCAAAATTATTATAACACTGATGGCTATGTATGTATTTTAATTTTTAAAATTAATCTAATGAAGAATAGCATAAACATTTTTTCAGGGGACGGGGAGAGAAAACAAGAGGCCAGCATAAGTGGTCTCCACTGGCAGAGGGTCACATGGTGTCTGTGACGCTGGGCCCAGTGGCTGGTGCTCAGTGGATATTGGCTGGGAGGAGGTGCCACGCCCCATAAGTTGGACCCTTCCCCTAACTCTTTCTTAGAGACAGAAGAGACAACCATCTACGTCTGCTGAAAGCACAGCAGCCCATGACCTGGCCCAGAGGAAGCTTGGTTCACAGTGACCTGCATTACTCAATTCAGGCGTTGGCACTGGAGAACCCACAGTGTCCTGACGGCAGGCTCCCAGCGTCCCTTTCACCATGTCCAAAGCCCTACATGGACTTTCAAAGATAGGCAAAAACTACCGTGCCACCTTTTGTAACATTTTATTGAAAAGAAGAAAAGATGCTTGATAATGTGTAAAGATCAACACATAAGCAAAACTGGACCAGGAGTGAAAGCCACGAGTGGCACCTTCAGCTTGCCTCACGTGGGTGACAATTTGCCACACACTGCTCATGGGCCAGGCTTCACGTTTGAGACAGGATGGTTGCACAGATGTCCTTCAGAAGTCCCTGCTGTCATCCCAAAGCCCCTGTCACCCTCATGACTCCCCGGCCCCCTCTGAGGCCCTCTGTCACCCTCTCCAGGTCCCCAGGTCCTCGTCTAGTTTCCCTTGTCAGGTTGTCCCCTGTTCACATGTAGCAGCAGCCTGCAACTGAAAACCCCAGCTTGACTGCAGGGTGGTGTTTGCTTTCTTTTCATCTCAGACGCTCTTGAAGTGTCTATGGATCATCAGCTGATTTTCCCCATCTTTCTGCTGAGATGTGTGTGGTGCACACAGAAATAGAGCCCTCCCTTGCAGATCTGTGAGCAGCTGCATGGGACAGAGCATCACAGCAGATGAACATTGATGAGGTTCACCCGGGCTTGGGAAGGTTCTAAACTCAAGCACTGATGTCCTCAGAAGGAGGCCTGTGTGAAGACCCAGGGGTGCTCTGGGATAGCATGCACACTCAGGAAAGCAGAGCTTGTTCTGATGGACCTGCAAAGAAAGCCATGGAGTACCAATGACTGTTGGCAGCCACCAGAGCTGAGAGGAGGGATGGGTGGTGTCTGAGTCAGTCAGCTTTCCATTACTGTAACAAATACTCAAGATAATTAACTTACACAGAGGGAAGGTTTTCTGGCTTACAGTTTTAGTGGGGTCAGTCCATGGTAAGTTGGCGCCATTGCATTTTGGCTTTTGATGAGGTAGAATATCGTGGTGGGGAGTATGTGGCAGAAAGACCAACTCAAGAAAGACCACCATGAAGCAAACAGATACAGCAAGGCCAGGGTCCCAATTTCTCCTTCCAGAACAAGTCCTCAAGGACCTAATTTCCCCCTTGGATGTTGCACTACTTTCAACAGTGCAAAGCTGAATGCCAAGCCTTTAACACGTGGGTCTTTGGAGGACATTGCATACCCGAAGTACAGCAATTGGTTGATTCTTCAGATCCTCCTGAAAGTAGCAAGGACTTGGTACTTCCACTCTCCAGAATTGTGAGAGAATAGCTTTTCCTTGCTTTAACCTCCTCTATCTGTTGAACCAGTTCACTGACACAGAGTTTGCAGGAAACTGCTGAGCCCCACACTCCCCAGAGAGAAACCTGCCCCCAGCAAGGGGCACATCATTCTGTCATTCCCTGAGGTCCCAAGTGGAAAGTTTTCTTCCAGGCTGGAGGGATGACATGGAAATAGAAGATGCAGTTTCAGGAAGGACAGGAGCAAATGGTTTTGATGAGAGTAAATGAGATATGCAGTGGTCTATAGATTTCTGCAACTAAGAAAATGTTCCCTGTGCCACGGTAATGAGGGAAAACTTCTAAAAGAATCTCAAAGGTTTCTGCTTAAGCTAAAAAGTAATTCTGCAGCATTATGTGTCAGATGTGACAGTAAAATTTTATTTTTCATGATCTAATAAACTGAAGAAAATGGGAAACAGAGATTCTTCTTGGACTAAATTCACAGTTATTTTATTTCCTCATTTTTTTTTCAAAAGATATTCTATAGTAGGAGATTACTTTCTAGAAATTATGCACAAGTTATATTGTAACTCTATTATAATGAAAGCACAATTCATCTGAAGCCTGTGACTAACACATGAAAACTAAAGAACATGTCAAAAGGTCCTTAGAGAATAAAGCAGATTTTGTTCATTACACTCATGCTGTTAAAATATTATCAAATATTGAGCACCATGTCTTAGTATTTCACAGTGCCTTTTTACAAATTAACGTAAATTGGGATGATACCGATGATGCTCTGCTTGGCTGGAGCTTCTCCATCAGAACCCTCTTTTCTAATGCTGATTCCCCCCTCATTTATGCACAAAGTGTAGAATTCCAAGTGCCTCTCCTTCCTTCAAATCCACCTCTGTTAGAGAGGGAAAATAAAGACTCCCCTGCCTTATCTGCATTCTGCTTCTGACTTTGACAGAGTTGTCGCGAGGATAAAGTGATCTCACGTGTGAAATTCTGGGAGCTTCGAAGAAGTAATCTAATTTGCCTACTTAGAAGGTTTACTGCCAGGATAAAGGAAACTCGGGCTTCTGTGAAGTGCTGCGCAATTCCCGGAAGAAAAGCGGCATGTGCGCTCCCTCCTCTCACCGAGGTACTAGCACGCGGGAGTGGCGGGTTCAAGGGTGTCCATCCCTCATCCACACCGGGAGGAACGGCCCCTCCCCTTGAAGATGTGCGGTTTGCTGTTAAACCTCCGGATAATGGTGTCATGAGATTTCAGATGGAAACAGAGGTGGTTCGGCAGGCTTTTGCTATGAATTTTACAGCACTGTTATCAAAGCATGTTTGTGACAGTCATCCCAAAGTAGAGGCTGAAAAAGGCACTTATTTTTGCAGCCTTACTGTCAGAAGCGTCGCTGGTGCGCCCTGCTGGGGTTCTCCCACAGGTAGTGCAGGCACCTGCATTGCACTGACTGGCTGTCCACGTGGAGGCCCTTGCTCTGCTCAGGACAGAGGTGGCACTTTCTCTGGCATTTGGGTCCAGGTCTTCTGCCAACTTCTGCGTCTTCATTGTCTCAATCCCAACCCAATGGCATAGCTCTGTCCCTTGTCCTGGTGCCCTCTTCATTCAGCCGTCTCAGAAAGATCACTTTCCTTCCCCTTTTGCTGTGCTTGATACAATGCCCTCCTCGGCCTCCTGGGAAACACTTAGCTTCCTGCTGGGGTGACAATGGTGCCCCAGTGCTCTGTTCTACAGTGGCTCTGCTGGATTCAGCTCAAGAGCAGCCCCACTTTGGAGGGTCATGCAAGGGACCCTGGGCTGCTTGGCCAGCCCATCCCAGGCATTGGTGTGCAACCTTGGTCTCAGCTTGGGGTCCCTCCAGCAGCAGCCAACTCCTGCTTTCATTAGACAGGTAACTTTATTATGGAGAAGAAAGCTTCAAAGAGTGGGGCACAGATGACATGCATGCAGGCTCTTCCACTCTTCATGGCACAGAACCAATACCTGTGACTTTGTCACTTGTCTCTAGCATTGGCATCATGGAAGTCCACAGTCCACAGGGGACAAAAAATGGTGGAGGACTTTCCAAACAAAGCCTTGGGAGTTTCCCACATAAATGTTAGCCACACAGAGCTATACTCCCCTGTAGTTGACATGGAATGAATGGAAAACAAAACACAAAAAGTCATTTATCAAACAAATAGTAGAATGTGTGCACTACTTGCCTGCAATCTTAAAAAAAACTCATATTCTCAATGAATGTCTTAGTGTTACTGTCCTTAAAATATTACTAAAATGCCATAGATTGAAAACAACTTTTTCATTAAGAGACACTGGCACGATCGCCCATATGTGTACACACAGATCCAAACTCTAAATCTTCGACAACTGGTTAGAATGCTAAAACTGGATACTAAACCACTTATACAGAACAAGAACTCCCAATATACAGCACACCCACTGAATAATTGTCAGGACCGGCTCGAGAGAAAAATATAGGAAAAAGTAAAAACTTACTTCCCCTTTCCCTGTCAAAATCTTTTTCTTTGCCAGTTCATTTTAATTGCTTTATTTTTCATTTTGGGTGTTAACAGTTAAATATCTAATGGACTGTCATAATCCATCTCCTGGACATCTTCCTTGTGTTTCTTTAAAGTTTCAGGCCTTTTTCCCCTTGGGGTCAGCTCTGTCTTGGTCACTTTCTTGTAGCTGGGGAACAATACCCAACACTCACAACTGAAAGAAAAATAATTTATTTTAGCTCGGATTTCAGTCCATGGTTGCCTGGCTCCAATGAAGAAACATCATGGCGGAGGGTCCTGGAGGAAGAGAAGCTGCTTCCATCGTGGCAGACAGGAAGCAGGGTGAAGGGTGGAGCTAGAGAGGGAGATGAATCCTTTCAGGCCGCACCTCCAGAGCCGCGCCTCTTCCAGTCAGGCCCCGCCTCCTGACGTCGCGTTTAGCTATGAACTCATCAGTGGAGTAATCCACCATTGAATGTGGTGTCCCCATGACCCAGTCACCTCCCTGAAACCCAGCCTATGACAGGATGAGGCTTTGAGGGAAGTTCTAGCCCTAAATGGTGACAAGCTCCGTGGACACTGACTGCAGAATATGATCTGAGCTCACCCTGCCTTGGCACCATCTTGGCTCCCCCCCAGCTTCTCATGGCCTAGGAGAGAGAATCAGCGTGTTAACCTGTTTAACACAGGTTAAAGCAGACACTGTGCAGTCAGAAAAATCATGGTTTAACTTCACATCGGCCACCTCCCAGATGGATGAGCACAGGCGAATCGCTGAATGCATGTTCACATCCTCAACTGGAAGCCCAGGGGCCTTTTGTCTACTCCGATAGTTCTCACAATAATTAGATAAGGCAAGGTGTATAAAGCATTTAGCACCACGCCCGAGACATCTTGAGCTCTCGGTAATGGTCTTAGGTCATTACTGTCTTGTAACATCTATTTCTCATTAAATTACCCTTAATTGTTTCTCTGTCTGGATCATTTTTAGCAGATGTTTAAAATTCTCAAAACTAAGGCCTGTGGCTTGTTTACCTCTCCGTCTGCCTTAGTGTGCTTGCTGTCACTGCTTTTTGCATGAATGTACACGTGTGCCTGACCTCGTGCACAATAACAAGAACTGAACCCCATTCCCAAGAAGGCAGATACAACAAGACCCGACCGACCTTCTAGGACATTTTCACCCCTAACTCAGAGCCATGAAGACCTGACAAGCCGAAACCTGTCTGGGAGGCTCTTCGGAATGTGACAAGGGGAGTCCATCTGTCTGTACTTGTAGGAGTTCATTTCATGAGCCTAAGCCTCACAGAGAAGTAATTAGTCCAGCTTCAGGACTCTAAATGAGTTGAAATCTTTCACCTGTTTTTTCATGGAAATAACAATCTTTGTTTCTGACTTGCCATTCAGAATTCCTGACATAGCATCCCCCTGTCCATCACTACACATGACCAGCACCTGTCGTAAGTAAGCGTGGCCCAGTACCTGGCAGGAGCTGAGACCTTGCAGCATCAGGAAATTGGGACTCATCTGTGGTGCGCAGCAAACCTCCTAAATTAGACAGCTGCTTCTGCAGGATCCTGCCTCTCCCTTACTATAGCTGGGGGCTGGTTCAGGTGGTCTGGTCTCTGCTGGCCGGTGCGCTCCTTGGGTCAACCTGGTCAGCCATGTGCCCCAGTGTTTGATCTCAGATCTGCTCCAGGTAGGCTTGGCAGGAGACAGCCTGGAGATGGGGATGAGTATGCACCAGATGCTTTGTCAAAGTGACACTGGCTGCGCTTGCATTGCCTCACTGAGCCCCATCGACTTGGGTGAGTTGTGTGGCCGACAGCAGGCGGGCGAGGCAGGCTCACCTGTCCATCAGGAGGCCACGGTGAGCACATGGCGAAGCTCGCAGCAAACAGAAGTGGGAGGCAGTACAAGAGGTAAGAAGAATGACAATTTCTGAGTAACACCCAGCTCTGGATTCCACCGAGCTGTTCAAATGAGGAGCCCTAGCAGCCTTGAGCTTTAGCAGATGAAAGCAAATTACCAGGAAGTCAAAGGGCTGCTTTCAGTGTCTGCGAAAAAATGTCCATGACAAATGTAGAGTGTAATTTTTCTCCTTTGGTTTACTTTTTCATATATCTAGAAGACATTCTGAATTCTGTTCTTCATAAGAAAAAGAAGCTATAATTCCCTATGATCCCTGCTTTTTTCCCATTTAGATTTCTAACTCTTTTTTATTGAAATTTTTTATTTGAAGATAATGTTCAATGGACTTGAGTTTTAAATAGGAGATTAAATCCTTTCATAGCTCAATACTGAAGCAAATTCATTTGAATCTTGATTGAGACATTGGGAGGGAGCAGGGGAGTTGTGTACCAGAAGGTTGGATTAATGTAAATTGATTTGTCCAGGGTTATTTGTTTAGATAAATGGAGGTAATAGAAGGAGGGCCAGGGTCTCGGGAGCTGAAGGTCTGAGGCGGCCCATCCTGTCATCGTGTTCAAAGCAGGTTCACATCAGGGCAGGCTCCGTTTAGGCAGGGAAAATTCAATTAGGATCATTCTGTGGACTGAAGACTCCCAGTGGAGATACAGGCAGAAATATGAAGACCTCGTTGTCTTAACAAAATATATGCTGACGAATGGCATTTTGGCCCTATTCTGTGGTTCTCTCCCCGCCCCCACTTTCTCCAATGTGTTTCAGGTACGTTAATATAATACCATTCATGAATTAGTTAGTTATACTCTCTTCCACGTTTTGCATATATCTTTTCCCACTTAGAAAATTTGGGTTTTATTTTTAGTGCAGACCCTATTCAATAACAGTTAGAATAGGGTTCGTTATTCCCTAGATTCAAATATGGGTTAAGTCGCGTTTTCCCAACCTAATGATGTACTTGAAGGTCTATTATCATTGTGTAACTCTGATTAGAGCAATTTGTTTGCTTTTTAATTTGATTATTGTATGTGTGTGTATACACAGTGATATTGATCCAAATTCCACAAAAAAGTTAGAAATAAACATTTTTATGTTCCAAAATAGGTATTCACTTGCTATTGGAAATTGGCCATCTGTGCTTTAAGTAAGTTCTGCAGTCAGATGATAGAAAGCCCTAAACCTGTAGGACTGAAAGACTATTTTCATGTGTAATCAATGGTTTTAGAGACCACAGAAATTCTTTTCCTCCTCTTCAGAGTAACAAATAGAATCATTGATTAAAACTTCACAAATAAATAAAACCTCTTAACAAATAGTATTCCGGAGACTTTTCATCCTGTGACTCTGACTCGCCATCAGTCACAATGACATAATATTCAGTGACAATGGGAGAGTGACTCTAAGGGAAATAAACAGCGCAGGAGAGCCAAACGCTTTCACTGTGATTATTGAAACTCGCCTGGGTCCCATAGTAGAGCAGCAGGAACATGGGCCGGGGAGTCGAGACCCCAGTACAGCACCCCTGAGTCCTGAGTCAGGTCCCCACAGACTCAGGGGTGCCTGCCACGGGCAACCCAGCCCTTCCCCAGATAGTCAGGCCAGGTGGTCAAAAGCCACCCTGGTGGGAATTTGAGGGTTAAATTTAAGCAAGAACTGCAGTCCCTCACCTGCCTGAAAGTGGGTTCTTTCTCACAGAGCTGCACCAGAAGCGCCTTCCTGTCCAGGTCCCTTTTGAGCTGGAGGGCAGGACCAGGATTTGAAAGTCAAAGGCTGCAGAGGGAAGTGATCCTGCTTTTGCAGAGAAGAGAAAATAGCAAGTTTTCTCATACCAAACGCTGTGGTTTACTGTCAAATGTCCAATATTGATGGACCCTTCCTAAAACTTTGGTAACATGGAAATGTGCCTGGTCAGCCTACAACCTGCACAGCCTGTGCCTGCCGACCCCCTTGTGTGTGTGTGTGTGTGTGTGTGCGCGCGCGTGCGCGTTGCACATGCATGTGTGTGCATATGTCCTCTCTGCCCTGCAGTCACAAAGCCCTCTGTGCTCCACAGCCTGCGCTCCTTACCCCATGATCTGCATGTGCATGGGGAGGAGGCCGTCTCCTCTTGCTCTAATGTCCTCTATCTCAAGTCCACTCACAAAGCCCACACTCCCAGGCACCAAGGCTGCTTCTCCACACCAGAAATCTCAGCCAGGATGCCCTTGGTGTCCTTCCTCTGCCCTCCACGACACAGCAGAAGAAACCGGTAGGCCCTCTACAGGACTTGGCCTTGTCCTCCACTGCCCATTCCTGCTCCCCAGCAACCAAGGGGTCCATTGGCCAGTCAGGACCCATTCAGGGTTTGCAGGAGCAGACACTGGGCTGTGGGGAAGGGAAAGAGGATCCACTGGGAGGGTACAGTGCAGTGCAGGCCTGGAGAAGATCCCTAGGCGATCAGTTCTGAGAACCCAGAGGGTGGTGGAATCCTTCACTGAGATGGGAAAGGACACAGCATTCTTTCCCTGAGAAACCCAGTGGCTCAGGGTAGATTAACCCAGAATGAGGTTACACAAAACAGCTTAAAAGCATAGCATTTTGGCTGGAGTAGCACAGTGGTGGACTTGTTTAGTAAGTGCAGTGCCCAGAAAAAAAAATAGCAAACAACAACAATGACAACAAAAAACACTTCATTTTAAATTATTGTTAGTCATATAGGAAAAACACCTTTTTTTAATTCATCAAAATTTCACTGTTTAGAATAAAATGTGTATGTCAACATAATCAATTAATGATCCCAAAGCTAATGAACACTAATGAATAAACTATGGTTATTTAACTGATAATATGAAAGTTCATTGCTTAAATTTTTTGATGCAGGATATTCACTTTGAAAGAATGACTAGAAAAATATTTCATCTGAGCTTAAATGCGAGCCACAAAAGCAACAAAAAGCTACTAAATACTCAAAAGGGTTCAGTCACATTCTATACTACATCAATGTCAAGATGCCTCATCTACTCTAATTTGCTTCTTCCAAACTATAAAAATTATTTCATCATTGCTGTGTGTTCAATTGCCTTTAAAATAGTACAGAAACCCAAACTCTAGCTTAATGGATACAGTGGCCCTATTGTCAGTCACCAAAGGTTTTATCATCTGTTGCCTGGAGGCCCAGTGGAGGTAACACAGAGGTTCTGGATGCATTGGTGTTGGGATCAGCCAATGCAGTCCTCAAGAAAAGCTACCACCTGCAAGACCTCTTCCCTAGCCTAATACTTGCCCACCTTACCTCCTGGATGGAGTGATGAAAATTAGGCACCCGTGAGCCTCTCACATATACCAAGGCTTAGATTCACGTTACTTCAGTAATCGGAAGATTAAGAAATAAATCCTTCAGGGCAATAATAGCTAACATTTTCTTGGAAATGGCAATATGCAAACAACACATGGAGAGACTGTGATCTCAGTGCATGGCATTGCGTGTGCTGACTCAGCAGGTGAGCAAGCCAACACTGGGAGCAGAGCTGCTAGGTAATTTCCCCCCATTCTACAAAGTGCAAGCAAGTCATGATGTGAAGAAGGGACATCTGTCACTAGAGTCTGTTCACTTTGTCTCTCAAACATAATCTCTTTGTCTCTCAAAAATAATGATGCCCAATGTCCATTGTCAGTAAATGAAGGCAGCGCTTTGCAGCTTGTAACAATGCTCTTGGTATTTGAACTATGTAATAACGGAGATTGGCTTTGAACAAGACCAGGGTCATGCCCCCGCCCCCGTGATTCTCAACACCGAAACAGACATCTGTGGTTGCGTGTTGACAGTAAGCAGACTTCGTCGCAACTGTCTCGACTGTGATGGGTGACAGTAACATGGGACATGTGAATGTCCGAGACAGCATTGGGCATTTGCATGGCAGACAAGAATTTCCCCACATTTCAAAACCCTCTGAACGGGCGAGTGCAAGCAGTCGTAATAAGACTAAGTCATTTCATAAATAATTATTTGGAAAGTTACAGAGTAGAATAGAATTAAAACCCAATTCCTTGCTAGTTTTAATAAGCAGTATGGTGCATGAATATTAGCCCTACGAAATTAGCGTAAAGAATATGAAAGTCACGGCTCTGACCATACAATGCTCATGTTAATATTCCATGATTTGCGGGATGTCACTGCGGCTTCTCATTTGCAGTCAGACTGCCCAGGTAATGGCAGCGTGTGATGGTCTAAGCGTGAAGGGTAAGATGATTAGACTTCCAGGACGCAGGCTGATTTAACAGCCTTCATTAGCATTTCCCAGGAGTGGCACTAATTTGACCTAAGATCTTTCACCAGCTGTTGGAATACTTCCTTGCAAGTTACTGTACAGGGAATCCTCACTACATTCTTTAGTTAGCTTTTTCTAGAATAACAGCATCTCTGTCTGGGCCCAAGAGTTAGCATGTGCAGGATATGTCTTGGCTGTTTGCCTGTGGGCCGCCACTTGGCTCAGCCCCCATTGCGCCCCAGGATGAGAAAGGTGCCTCTGTTTATCAACAGGGATGCATTAGCCCCCAAAAGGGGCATACTGTGTGGTGAGAAGATAAAAGCACAGAAACCCAGGAAACAACGTGATCTAGTTATATATAGTTATTTAAAATTTCAAATCTCTTGGTGTAGTTGGCATGGCTAGATGAGCTTATAAACAAAGTTCAGACACACACTCATGCACAAGACACACACAGGCACACACGCACACATGCACAACCATCCGTTCTTTCTTCCTTGAATACACTCGGACTCTACTCGGGATCTGTAATTGAGTTATAGCCGTCATCCATATATTAGATTCCAGCCTGAGCCATGGTGAGTCTAAGTAATAGATTGAAAAATACAATTATTGCTTACCTACAGAATTCCTTTGCTTGGGAGGTGAGGAATATATATCAGAAAAGTTGTTGTGTTTTTTTCCTCAGGCCTATTCAATAAATGAACATTACACCAGGATTCCTACACAGAGTATCTCTGAAATGGGTTTTGTATTGATTTTTGTAACTGCCCTGTTAGATGACGTTATCGCTTAGTGTGTCGGGTTTAGGCTGGTCCGCCTGGAGCAGGTCATTGAGGTGATAACTGTCATCTGGAGACAGAAAAGCAATCATAGCTTTTTCATTACTTACTGTTTTCCCCCTGCGAGTGTGGGATCATTTGACATATTATGGCTTCTGTGATTTAGGCTGCATTTTGAAATTAAGTGCTAGAATATCATGCTGTGGGTTTAGAAAAATCTGCTGGATGTCAAAGAACCACAGGCGCTGTCGGCCACTCACATCCTGGATCCCCTCCTCATATTCTTCCAGAATTGAGGAGCGATGGGAGGCACCACTGAGCTCTAAACACGGGGCTTGCAAATCAGAAGACTCTGGTGAATTATCATCTCCTCAGGTGCGTTAAACATTTGATAGCCATTGCCAAGGAAAAACACTAACAGTTAACGGTTTTATCACAAACATAAATATGCCTTTAAAAATTCTAATATGTAAAGGTAACATTAATTTTTAAATTCCTCTGATTTCATACAAAATATTTTTTCTACCAGGCATAGTTGGACTGTCCACGACAAAGTCGCAATCGTGACCACACTATCTAAAACAAGAATATTCTGAGCAGCCCTTTCTCAGCCCAATCAAGGGGAATCCAGGGCGAGGAGGGCCGTACGCAGGGCGCGTTCCTGCGGAGCGGTGCGGACTGGCGTCATGATCCGGCCCCGGAGGCGCTTCCCAGCGCTGCTTGGTGCTGTGCTGCGGGACACCAAGCTGGTGGCCAGTGCGTACTGTGCAGATGTCCATGCAAGGTGAGTTTTCACACTCAGGGTGTCTCATTTAGGTTCGCCCGAGGGACCTATGGGACTTCTCCCCATTCTACCTGGTGACTCTGCCCCTACCACTTTTTAAAAATTAATGTTTGTAAATCCTCTGTGGCAATACTCCTCGAACCAGTGAACATGCTAAAGGTATTCCCAGCCTGAAGCACCAAGGACGGGTCACCCCCTCCAGCCTAGTTACCTGCCAGGGCTCACCCGTTCCCTGCCCCCTTGCTCTGTTTCTGCGCCTTGGACTTTTCCTCTCCCCATTGCCCCACAATTTTGCTTCACATTTCAGTGAGGTCACTGTGAACTGGAAACCTCAGTGTGGGGAAGAGTGTCTTCCCTGATGCTAAATTAAAAAAGAATGCCACTCACGGGGCACTCTCTGGCATTCGCTCTTCTTCCCTCCTCGAACTTTCTCCTCCTGCAGTTGCCAAGACTATGAGCTCTGGTTTCTATTCCTGCTTCTCCACTGGTGCTTTAAATAATAATGTACTGTGTTTTTTGTAAAAATTTTTCAATGAAGAGTTTGCTATTTACCTCCTTACACAAAGTGAATTTCCTGAATTTAGCAGCCTAAGCTGCTCAGAGTAAGGAAGCTGGCGGAGCCAGTGCCTCTGGTGTGCTGTCCGCCCCTTCACGGCTCCAGCAGCCCCTGTCTTCCTGGCTGCATCTTTCTCAAAGGCTTGCTCCAGCCACAGGAGCCATTTGCCCTTCTCCCAAAGCTTGGGGTCATTTCCTGCATCACGTGAATGCGTTCCCCCAGGGGTGCCCATCCCATCCTGATTGCCCTCCTTGTGCCTCCACACCATGGGCTCTGCTGTCACCAGGTGGGGGAGGATGGGTCTTCCAGGTTTGTCCCATGAAGTGTGTTAGTTGAAATTAACACTGTAGGAAAAGAATAATACCCAGAGAAAAGAAGAAGTTAACAGAATTAAGTATGGGTGCTGCTATGATGTGTATGTTTTGTCACCCAAAATTCATACCTTGAAATCCTAATTCCCAGGCCCCTGGTATAAAAATGGGGGCATTTTGAGAAGCGATTAGTTCTTGGGGTTAGAATACTCAAGAACAGAATTAATATCCTGAAACCCCAAATGAAACCCCAAATATCTCCTTGCCTCTTCTACTATGTGAGGACACAGCAAGTAATTACCATTTCTAAAGTAGGAAGTTGGCTTCTCACATGATACTGAATCTACTGGTAACTGGATTGTGGGCTCCTAGCTCCAGAACTATGAGAAATAAATTTTTATTTTTTATCAGCTATGCAGTTTGTGTTACTTCACTGTAGCAGCCCAAATGGAATAAAACCAATACAAATGTTCCATCTGATTATCTGTCTATTTTTCCACTTAATAACATCATTTAACACTTAGTTCTAGCAAAGTAAAATACATCCTTTCTGAGAACCAGAAACAACCAGAAAAAAAAGAAAAAAATACTATTTAAAAGCCATTGTCGCTGGGGATTTAGCTCAGTGGTGTATGCGCCTGCCTGGCATGCGCAAGGTCACGAGTTCAATCCCCAGTACCAAAAAAAAAAAAATCCATTGTCGAAGTAATAGCACAGGTAATCAAAGTGATTTGAATGAAATTTCTATGGAATTTACACCTTTTACAAACTGTATTTGTTCACAATATGATATCAACACGCACCTGTTGGAATGGCTGTTTTAGTTAGATGATAGATAGATGACAGATATTAGAGAGAATATGGAGAAAAAGGAGGCTTTCACATGCTCATGGAATGTAAATTAGTGCAACACTTATGAAAGTTCCTCAAAAATTTAACAATGGAACCACCACTAGAGTCAATCATCAAGATCTTGATCTGTAGTCAAAGAAACTGAAATAAAGATCCCAAAGAGATACATGTTTATTGCAACATTATTTACAATAGCCAAGATAGGGAAGCAAGCTGCCCTTCTTGCTCAAATGAATGAACGACATACAGCATGTGCATAGAATACACTATCAACCTTAAAGAGAAAGACAATGTTCCCATTTATGATGAAAAGAGGAAGCAGAAGGGATCAGTAGAAGAGTTTAAGTCTCACTTACAAAAGTTGACTCAGCTCTATAGATCTGTTCAGTATGGTGTCTATGGTTAATGTATTACACAATCAAAATTTAGCCAAGTGGACAGATTTTATGTTAAATGTTCTTATCAGAAAGTAATAATAGTAACGAGTTTGGAGTGAAATTTGTCCATAGATTCATGGCATAGATCATGATAATGGTTTACAGTCATACATTTATTTCCTAATTTATCGAATTATATAATTAAACATGTATAGCTTTTATGTGTCAATCATACCTTCATGAAGTGATTCAGAAAAAACTGGGTTTGATAAAATAACTCTTGAAAAGATTTTCAAATGAAGAGTATTTTAAAAAATATCTCTTCCATCAATTTTGAGAGATAGAAATTGTAATTTTATGCTATCTAGAGATTATCTACACATTCAATTTAAACTCTCTGTTCTTTTAAAGAGATATAATTGTGAATAATCTGACAATTTATTTTCCGGTTTTGAGTATAAGGTGTTGAATTAACTATCCACGGCTCTGACAAAATACCTGCAAAGAGCAGCTGAGTAAAAAGAGGGTAGACGTATTCCGGCTAACGGTGGCAGAGGTTTCGGTCCATGGTTTTACGGCCTGCTTGCATGCAAGCTTGAGCAAGATCATCACCACGGAAGCATCCGGAGATGCCGCTGCTCGCCTCATGGTGGCTGGGAAGCTAAGCGCTCGCTTTCATAACCAAGTCCCACAGCCGCAGCAGGAAGCTGTGAGTCCTCGAGTGGATGAACCCATGCAGGAGGCCAGAGCCTCATAATTCAGTCATCTCTCAAAGGCTCCGCCTCTGAACTCTGAGGCTCTGCGAACCGCGCCTTGGACATACGAGCTTTCGAGGGGATGTAAAACCCAAACCATAACAGATATATTATCAGCAGTAATTAGTCAGTACCCATTGTAGAAGCCTGAATTTAAAAGAGACACAGAGGACGATACCCCAAACATTTGTCTCCACTGAGTGTTTAGACCTCTGTCGTACAGAATATTTTCTCTTGTGTCCTGGGGACTCATTGATGCTTTCCCATTCATTCTGACAGATGAATTCAGGCAAGAAGTTACATGTAAATAGGCGATGTCTGAAGAGCTGAAATTTCAAAGAAAGATCATAAGGAAAGTATTTTTTCAAGCCTATTGTATGATATAGTCTTTTTTTTTCTAGAGAGAATATATGCCTTTCTCAAACCTTTCCTTTGAATTATCCAAAGCTTCCAGTTTAGCGTAACAAATATCTCCTTAGGAGCTTGGTTGCAAAAGTATCTAAGTGAGCTGGCGCGTTGAATAGAAACCCCGAAATTAACGTCAAAATTTAAAGAGGCACCCAGTCTGCCGCGAGGTCGTACAGCGCTCCTCCTCGCACACGTGGACCCTGCGGGACTCCGCAGACGGCCGCTTCCGGACAGCCCCGTGGCTCTCTCCAGGGCTGCTGCTCATCAGACAACCTCCACTCAGCATCGTAAAGGGCTTTAAAGGAGCTTTCTTGGACTGCAAAATGGGGCAAGGGAAGATTAAAGCGATCGTCTCAGCAGCCCTGTTATATCTCTGTTGGTTTTTGTAAAAACCAAGCAGGCATTGACAGAGAACATTAAGTGGCACTTTGGAAGCCGTTCAGACTTGGCAGGATCTAAGTTTTTGTTTTAGCTACAAATGCGATTAGGATGAGCTGAGAGATAAGTTGCTGTTACTCTTTGAAAACCATCAGGACTTGTGTGATCACCTGCGTTCCAGAGCACACTTAATGCAGGGAATTAGGAAGGTGAACTCGATTTAATACAATTTAATTATTAGTAGAGTCAGTTTTCCAGAATAGAGGTTAATTCCAGCATGAGTAGCTCAGAAAATCTTCTTCCCCAAAATCCATGGTAAAATTAGAAAAAAGAAAAAAATTAAAAACTTCGTTTTAAGACTCCAGAGTTTGACTAAGGCTACACAGAAGTTGATAGGCATTTATTTGAGAAAAAAAACTATTCAAAACCTAGGTGAAAATAGAGAGACTCTGGATATTTTGTCTGAGGTTGCCTCCACCCACCCTGGGCTAATTAGCATGGATGTCTTTCAAGAGAGGTGAAATGGAATGGAATGGGTATGGTGGCACATGCCTATAATTCCAGCACTTGGGAGGCTGAGGCAGGAGGATCCCCAACAGTTCGAGGACATCCTGGGCTACAAAGTGAAACCCTGTCAAAGAAAAAGAGAGAGAGAAGGAGGTGGCATGCAGGGGCTCTGTCTCTGGCAGTACTGAATGACTTGGAAAGGAAGACCACCACATTCACAGTAGCTGCTGGAAGCAGTAGCCATCTTAGGGACAATGGGGACAGCTGGCATTCTGTGGAATCCAGGGTAGTGATCTTGGTTGGGACAAACAATGAACCACCAGCCTTGCTGGAACTTTGACAGAGAGATCAGGGAATGGTACAAGCCAGGGGGCATTTACCTGCTTCCTACAACCCTGGTGGCCTGGAAGTTTGCACACATACAAAGCTATGTGTCCACTACAGAGAGACCCCAGAGTCCAAGCTGACCGCACTGGGCTGCTGAACCTGAGGAGTGGCCCCACGGAGGGGCACAGCTGAGCCGATGCTCTCTAAGCCGTGCAAGGACGCGTCAGCAGAAGGCGTAAGTCTTGCTGGGGCAGGGTGCTTGGAGAAATCATCTGAAGAGGCACCGGCTGACCACCAAGCTATGGGGATACAATATGACCCCTAGGAAGACAAAAATAAACATTAAACTCCAGAGCTGCATGCTGCTGCGGAGACAGACTACAGAGCACACACAGGTAAACGTGACTCCGACAACCAGCAGCTGGGACCCTCCAGGGTGCGGAGGGCGGACTGCGGGGTGCAGGGGAATCCAGAGTTACTACAATACTGCTTGAAATTCTAATAAAAGAAAGAGAGAGAGACAGAGAGAGGAAGAAGTGGAGACCCGTAAAAACTTGGAAAACTATATTACAAATTTTTCTCAGGTGAGTTAATGTTGGATTTAGAATGATGACTTTAAAACTGTACCTTAATTTTTTAAAATAAAACAAACCATGCGCAGAAATTTAAACAAACGTATTATGCACATGACATACCAAATGGAAACATTTTTCAAGAAATGACATGCATATCATGTTTAGAATTACAGCACATTTGAGACATAACAAGAAAGTCAATACAGTTCATGAGACGTCAGTTCCATCTGAAGAAGTTGAAGAAGAAGCAGGAAGATAAGTGAATGGATATGTGGGCGACACCATCGACTATATCGTGTAGGTAGATCCAGAATTCAGGAGAGAAATGGACAGAAAGCAAGTAAAGCAATAATAGCAGGAAACAAAGTGAGACGGTGTCTGAGCAGGGCTCCATACTCAGCCCTTAGAGTCAACAGCTGAAAACAAAAGATGCATGGAGAATCCTGAAAGCAGCATGAGGAAAACAAGTCAAGAGCACAAGCAACGTTCTCTACTTGACAGCGAACTGCACGGGAGGGGAGAGAACCCGGGAGACAGCAGGAAGACATACTCCTGGTGCTGAAAGACAAATAAATCTTCTCAAGTAAAAATATGCCCCCCAAATAAAGGCAGGACTAACATTCCCTGAATGTCAAAAAGGAACAGATTCAGTGGTGGGGACAGTCTCCACTGCCATCCGGGGACACAGTCACTCCAGGCTGATCCCAAGGAGGTTGGCTTACCTGGAGTAGAAGAACCGTAGGAGTCACCAAGAAGGGTGACGTGGTGGCACTGCGGAGGCTGAGTGTGAAACGCCAAGGGAGCGGAGAGGACTCCGGGGAGCTCCAGTCTCCGGGACCTCCTGCTTTTTTCCTGTGTTTAAACGAAAGGATTTCCACCAGGCTGTGACGGCGAAGACTCAAGCAGGAACTTTGTTGCCCCAGAAATGGAAATTGGAGAATAGGCTGGGTTAATGCACACCAGCAGAGGGGAAAGCCAGCCCCTACCTCTCTCTTACCTGGGTAACTTTCTTGTCTCTGACAGGGGAAAGCATAATCAACAGGAGCCCAGGTGGAAGAACTGGGAACAACATGGCCAGGAAAGTAAATTAGAGGCTGCAGGAGAAAAAAGGTGTCTTGATCCAGATACCCTCATGGAGGTCGCAGCTCAGAAACATAGGCAAGTTGTAAGACTGCGGTTTATTTACTTCTTCAGAAATTTCTGCTTTGATCATTATTCAGATCTGTTTTTTCATCTCTTGCCCTCTTTCCTCCTCTTCTCTCAAACGAAACAAATTCTTCTCTCAAAAAGAAGAAAATTCTCTTCTTAGAAAATGAATATTTGTAGCTAGTAATCAGCTCAAACGCCACCTTCACAGTGAAAATGCAATACAGACCACTGGGCAGGCCTGAGGCCTGGTGCTGCACACCTATAGTCTGACCACCACGGGAGGCTGAGGAAGATCCCAGATTCAAGCCCTGGGCAACTTAGAGACCGATCGAGAACCTGTCTCAATATAAAAGTAAAAGGGACAGGAGATCAGCTTAGTGCCAAGGCCTTGAATCCGATACTCAGGACAATAAATGAATATATAAGCTGCAGGCTATCATTGCAACCTAAATTGTATACTCTTAAAATTGATAGGATGAGATTCCCAGCCCAGTAGCTCCAAATGTGATCTGACTCGGAGATAAAATTGTTGAAGATGTAACTATTCACAGTTTGGCAATCAGGGAGGAATGCTAGCCTTTTAAAAGCGGTAAATTTGAATACACACACGCGCACAAGAAAACCACATTATGAAGATGAATTCGGGATCAGAGCGATACTTCACAAAGCCAGGGAGCATGGAAGGTGTCAGGGACAAGCCACTGGGAAGTAAGAGGAAGGCAGGGCGCAAACCCTCACAGTCTTCGGGGAAATCAGCCTGCCAGTGATGGGAACTTGGGCTTCAGCCACCGGAACTGCCCTCTGTTAAGTCACCAAATTTACAGAAAACCGATGCAGATATTTTGGTTCCTTTTAGTGCAACTGGGCACGTGACATCAGATTGTTACTACCGGCTTCATGTTAGGCACCGCCACCATAGCATTCCGCCTTCCAGAGTAAGGACCTTGTACTCTTTTCAGCCCATCCTTCCTCATCCTCTCCTGTCTGATCCTGTGCCTATAACCTCATGGGTGATCAATAAATACTTACCGAATTTGTGTGATGTTTCAGAAATTTGGGGAGCAGCCTGTTTCCTGGAATCCTCTCGGAATGCGTGAGAATGGGACAACTGTGTTTCCAAGCTATCTCCAGGTCTGATAGATCAAGTCTCACCTTGACTTCCAGTCCTGTACTCTCCTGAATGCCCTGAAAGAATTTTGATATTTGGAAATGAGAAACTATCTTTCTGAACTTTAGACCTAATAGATTGCGTAGTGTATAACAAAGAGGAAGCTCTTAACAACTGAAAGAGTTTTCTGAGCTTAAATTTGATTCCTTATGTTCTGTTGCATCAACTGCCTATGCATTGCCTAGCATTATACATTTGTGTGCAAATATATCCATTTAGATTCCAAATTCCTGGTGGAACATACCGTATTGTGGGTCTATTTATTTCTCACTATTCAATATTTTCTGTGATTAGCAGTAAGAGCTCAAGTAGAAGAAATTTTGCTATAATCAATTAAGCTTTTGTTTTGTTTTATTTCTTGTTCGTTCATTTGTTTGTTTGTTTGTTTTACAGGAAACAAACTAAAGTGAGTTTTCTTTCCAAGGTGATTCCAGGAAACAGGCTGCTTTGCAAATTTCTGAAACACCACATAAATTCGGTAACTTTTCCAAAGCGAGTCTTTAACAGAGCCTGTGCAGGAGCCAATTAAGTCTGAAGCAGACGAATCCTCTTGAAGATTTCAGTTCTGTCCTCTAGACCTGTGACGATGAACCTCTCAGCGCTTTCAGTGATAACAAACATCAAGGTTCTCCACCACTGCTCTAGACAAACAAAAACAAAACAAAGCAAAGCAAAAATTCTTCATTAATTAACAAAGAAGAGTATGAAGCAACATATTCAATCAAAAATTGAAGGGCACTAGTAAGGATAACTTTGTCATTCCACAGATTCAAAGTGAAGTACAGTTTTGCTCAATGTCCTGTTCTATGACTTAGGTTCCTGTGAAAAATCTGTAACGTTTCCACATTGAAGAACCAGATGATAAACTTCAAGACTATCACACCTACTAGACAGTGGATAGGGAAATCTGGAAAGAAAGGAACATTGAGTGGGATTCTACAGGTAAATTGCACCTAACTCTGCATTCTACTGTAAATCACACAGAGGTAGGTTGTACATGTGTCAATGTAAAGATGGATTCAAGATCCTCGATGACATATTTAGTCAAAAATAACTAGACAGAATAGGAAATAGGAAAATGTAATGTATATCAAAAAGATTTTTAAAAACTTGGTAGAAAAATTACCAGAAATGACAGACATGATGGAGTTTTTAGTCAATCATTTTAAAACAGCAATTAAAGTGCTCTAGAAATTATAGGCAAACTGGAATATAATTGTGAGAGAAATGGGAATTACAAAAAAGCAAAATGCAAAGTATAAACTGAAAAATCTAATCTCTGAATTCAATAGTTTCTTAGATACAGCAATATGAACTATCTTCAATAGAACGGAAACAAACCAAATTTAGATCCTGAGAAGAAAAGCACCATATCAGCAATGAAAACATACATGAAAAATATGCTATTCAAAACTTATTCAGCATCAGTGGTGCATTATTAAGCATGTATTATTAATAAAACATTTGCAACAGACCTGAGATACGAGATATAAACAATCCAATGTCCACAACCCAAAGGGTAAATTACTAAACAAAACAGAAGGTTTTCATATGATGCATTATTCTTCAACAACAAAAATACATAATTCTGTTGAATGCAACAATCTGGATGACTGGGTGGTCTTCAGAGGTTTTTCTTGAACAAAATGAGTAAGAAGCAAAAGAGAGCACACTGTTTGTCTCCACTGACATAGAATCTAAACAAGGAAATAATCGTTAATAACAGCAAAATGATCAGCACTTTTCTAGGCTCTAGAGAGATGGCAGGTTGACCCCAAAGAGTTAGAGAAATCTATTTGGTGGTGATACATATTTCACTGTTTATTTTCAGCATATGTCACATAGATGTGAATAATTTTCAAAATTCATTGAACTATACATAAAATGAGTGCAAGGATTATCTCAGTACAGTGGATTAACTTTGAAATAAGAAGTCAGTTATTTCCCATGTACCATAGAGATTTTCCTGTCAAAGCTATGAATGCTGTTGCTGGTGGACTGAAATAGAAACAGGGAAAAGCATGGATTGCAGTGCTGTCATGTCTTGGTTTCTGTCTTGAGTTTCAAGCTCTGAGTTGTGTCTGCTGCCATTTCTTCTTTTTTTTTATTTTAAAGAGAATAAAACCAAACAAAACAAAATGGAATAAAGCTAATCAGAACAGAACAATTAAAGTAATACAGGGCTTCAAAACAGCACAACAGGAAATCAACAATGGCTGTCACAATGTCTCTTGTTTTCTTCAAAATAGCTGTCTAAACCACCAGACATAATAAAATCAAAGCAAAACAGAATAAAACCAATCAAAACAAAGAATGAAAGAATATCTTAAAGAGAATAAAACCAAATAAAATACAATGGAATAAAGCCAATCAAAACAAAACAGTGAAAGTGATATAGGACTTCAAAACAGGACAATGGGAAATCAACAGTGCTTACCATAATGCCTCTTGCCATCCCCAAAATCACTGCCCATAGCATCAGACCCAACAAAATCAAACAAAATGCAACAGTATAAAACCAATCCAATGAGAACATTGAATAAAGCAAAACAATAAAATGGAACAAAACAAATCAGTGAGAACAGTGTTGGATTTCAAAAACAAGATGGAAGGATAACCCCATTTGCTATATTGCAAGTATATATTATCGTCTTAATAGGTGCTCTGACTACTGGCCTAGAGCTACAAAATCAATCAAACAATAGTAGCATTAAGTTGTTTTGGTACTTCAGCTCCTATTGACTCAGCCTGTCCTCTGAATCAGCCAGTTGCTTACAGCAGGGAGGGGAGGCGTTCTTGTCTCTCGGCCCATGCACCGCTTGGCTCACAGGAAGGGCAAATTGGCTTCTTGCTACTCCTCTCAGACCCAGCATGGCTTCCACCAGCTCACAGGAAGGGCAAATTGGCTTGTTTCTCCTCCTGGGCCCCACATGTTGTGTGCCAGCTCGCAGAAAGGGCAAACTCATGCCTACCCATTTCTGAGCTTTGCCCATGTTTCTCTAAGTGAAGCTGTGTGCCAGGGGAGCTTTGTGTAGAAAAAAACCTCTATCATGAGTTACATTACCTGGCAAAACTAGTGCTTTCTATGGAATCTGATGTTCCTGACCTGAGTGGTCTAACAAACCAACCAGGCTGCATTCCTAGCTCCCCTGGTGTGGTTTCTTAGTCATGGACAATCCTCCCATTTCTCCCAGTGTAGCTCAGTACATCTGTTTGGTAAGGGTAAGACATCAGAGTTACACTACACATGGTGTTCAGAAATTCCTTTGGGAACATGTAGGATTCATCCACAGTAGAAATGAGAGATAGGCATGATTTCTAAAAATACATTCCATAACAACCTACTCAATTCAATTCTGCATTACTGCAGTCCATGAGACTAGTCCACTGATGTGGACCTGGGTGTAATGTTGATGCTGGGAGGTGAATCACTGTGGGTGTGACCTGAAAGTGCCTATATCCCTCCTCCTCCCTTGATCCCTCACTGTTTCCTACCTGCTATGCCACAAGCTGTTTCTCCTCTGCCGTGCTGCCCTGTCTTAGAGCTAGCCAACTATGTACTGAAACTTCTGCAAAGTGTGAGCCATAACAAAAGTCTCCTGCTTTAAGTTGTGAATGTTAGATATTTTGTTGCAGCAATGAGAAAGTACCTAAGATACCCAGTAAACTAAAAGAGAATTGCCAATGACAGAAAACTGCTCCATTAACTTATTCTCAGACTTCTCCATTGATTGCTCTCATGATAAACCTTTCAGGTTCTGAAAGTCTTTTGAAAACTAGTCTCACCACCCCTATCTCTCCACACCAAAAGAGGGACCCCAGGTCCTTTCAGGGATGAATTTTTACTTTTCTCGTATTCATATTATTCATAATAAAGCTACATTCCAGCCCTGAAGACTGTTCAAAGAGCCAAGCTGACACCTATGTACTACCTAACTAGAAACAAATTGATGAACTTCTGAAATATCTTTGAACATGGGTGCCAAAACAGTCTACTTCCCAGAGCTGGTTTTACACCTGTCCTGGTACCCTCAAATCTGCTGTCAAGCTCTATTTTATTCCATGTGTGGCCTGACAGTTCTAAGGGGAACGTGTATCTTAATGCTTCCATGTAAATTAGATTCCAGGCATTTTAAAATGAAAACACAGCTTCTGCAGAAGATATAAGCAGGCGCTATTGAATAAAGTATCAACAGAGGCTCATTCTGTTATCTCCTGCAGAGGTTCAGGGTGGTGAAACAGCAATATGTTAATCATGACTTTGTATCCCCAGCTATGCAAATTAATCAGCAGCTAAGTAGAATGGGAAAATGGATTCTTTCCATCAAGTGCATCACATTTTTCTACCAAAAAGAGAACTAAGAGGAAAGAATGAGGAAGGTACAAGAGAGAGAAGAAAGCAGAGGAAGTTAACGGAGAGGAGAGAGGAGGGTAACAGTAAGCAGTCAAGGGGCAGAGTCTACCACATTTTTCTCAGACTTATGAAAACTCCATCATTCTACATGTAAAGATTATAAGTCCTCATCTAATCAGAGTTTATCAAGCATACAGTAAAACAGGAAAGTATAAACCATTCAAAACCATTCCATAAGGGCCAGGGATCTAGCTCAGCAGCCTAAGCACTGCCTGGCAAGCACAAGGTTGTGAGTTCAATCCCCGGTGCTGCAAAAAAAAAAAAAAAAACCATTCCATAAAAAATGACAGAACTGATACAGGTAGAAGAATTTAGAATTTTCCAACCAGGACAATACAAACTATCACTATAACTATGTCCCATGCATTCAGAAGTTACCAAAGTCCAGGAAGATAGTTTTAAAAGGAACAAAACTGAGGTTTAGAGATGAAAACTAATATATGTGAGATAAAAAACATATTGGATGACACTCATGGCAGATTAGATAAAGCAGAATAAAAACTTAGTGAACCTGCAGATGTGTCAGTGAAATCCATTAAAACTGAAATGGAAAGATAAGAGAATTAAAAGCCAAAAGCAATGTGAGCTGTGGGATTCTGAATGACACTCTGCACATGCAATTTGAGTGGGTAAAGGAAAAATAGTATCCTAAAGTTTAAGTTTGGTGAAAAGGGCAAATGGGAAGATCTGAGAAGCTAAGAAAACCCAAGCTCGAAAAATCCAAAAGAAATTACACCACAGTACATCAGATGCACATTTGTCAACACACTGATAACAAGAAATCTTAAACCAGGTAGAGAAAAACAGAAGTTATATACAGAGGAGTATATATAAGGATGACAGGAGTTTTCTGATTGGAACAATACAGGTCAGATAACAGCAGAGTTGTATTTTGTATAGCTAAAATAAAACAAAATCATGACTATGAATATAAAACCAACAGCTTATGAGCCCCGAACTCATTGTCTGAATAAATAATAGGAGACAAAAGATATCAAATATACAAGCAGGTGATAAACGTTCAACATACTAGTCACCAGAAAAATTCAAATCAAAACCACGGTGAGCTATTGTTTATCCTCAGTTAGGATTGCTAATGCAAAAAGACAAAAAAGAGCAAAAGCTGTCAAGGATGTGGCAAAAGAGAAATTCTTAGCTATTGGTGGGGGTGTAAATTGGTCTGGCCATTACTGAAAGCGGTACAGTGATTTCACCAAAATGAATAAAATAGAGCCAGCAAATGATCCAGCAGCCCCACTATCTATATATCTAAAGGGACTGAAATCAGTACATCCGAGAGCTATCAGCACCGCTGTGTCTATCACAGCAGTGCTCACAATAGCTGTGACACAGAGCCACTGATGCCCATGGGCTGAGACGTAGAGACATAAAATGCAAAGTATACCTGATAGAGTACTGCCCAACCAGAAAAAGGAATGCAAGCTGATTATTTGCTGCAACATGGGTAGATCCAGAGGACACTAAAAGATAACATGAGCACAGAAAAACCACTACTACATGTTCTTATTCACACGCAGATGTTAAAAATGGTGATTTCTTAGACACAGAGAGAGTACTGGTTATAGAGGCTAAGAAGAGTAGGGCAGGGGACAGAGGAAAGGTGGGTAACGGGCATCAAAATGGAGCTTCAGGGAGGAATAAGCATTACTGCTCTTCAGCGTAGTGGGGTGAGTACAGTTCACAGCAATTTATTTATATTTTAGAAAGAACTAGAAGGGAGAAGTTTGTAGAGTCTCAATATAAAAAGTGATGTTTTCAAAGAGATAGAATTGTTAACTACCCAGATTTGATCATTACCCATTGCATACATCTATACATTATCACAGTATCCCCTTTAAATGTACACAATCATTATATATCAGTTTTAAAACTACAAAATCAGTCACAAAACTAATTTGCTGAGCAGAATTAAATATAACTTAGAGATGTAATAAGTATTGCTAAGATGTAAATTTTCCCTAAATTGATTTATATATCCAATAAAGTTTCTGCATTTATTTTTTACAATAATTACTAAGATGACTCTGAAATTCATAGGGAAATGCAAAAGACAATTACAATGAAAGTGAAAAAATAGAAGTATAAGACTATATAACTTCAAATACATTGGATTAAGTAGACAAAGAGATCAATAAAGCAGAATTTAAAAACCCATTAATAGACTCAAAATACCCTGGGTTAATTAAAATTCAACTAAAGAGCACAGATAATTCAATGCATTGAAGGGTGGTCTGTTTCACAAACATTGCAACAACTATCTCTGTAATCACATACATGGAAATTGAAATGTAATCCTCAACTTTCACCACATCCAAATCTAACTCCGAATGAATCACAGACCTATATATACAACCAAAAACACTAACATTTTTAGAAGAAATCACAAATCAAAAGTTCTGTGACCTCGGGTTTGGCAAAATTTTGTTTACTACATCCAAGCAACTGGGAGACCACATTTTATCATGTTATGGTAAAGTCTGAACACAACTTCTGTGATAGTTCAGGAAAAGTTGATTTATGAATGGGACAGGATGACACAGATTTCTCCCCTTTCCCTGGGCTCAGTGTGGATAAGAGGAAATTGTAAGATGCTCCTGAATAACTCACCATGTGAATGGAGATTATAGATGTAAAGAAAATTGTACACATATTTATATATGCATATGTCATATCAACATAGTTACTGGTATTGGAGTAGACAGGAGCAGGAACTGAAAGATTTGCCATCCCTCCACAACCTGCCCCAGCTGCGGGTCATGGAACTACAGGACTTAATGTTTGCCTTGCTCAGTTTGGGTCTTTCTTTGGTTCCATTCCTTTTCACCAGTCTGTTCCCCCCTTTTTGAATGGAAATATTTACCCTGTACCATCGCATGCTGAAAGTATTTAACTTTCTTTTTGATTTTTACAGAGACTCACAGCTAAGAGTTTGCTTTTAGTCTCAGAGGAGACTTTGCACTTGGACTTTGCAGCACTGCTGAACTTGTTGAGACTGGTAACTCATTTGCTCAGGAGTGAGGCTTTGGAAAGGTAAATGGATCATGAGTGCCTCACACACTCTTCAGGGAAGTCAGCCATTGTGAGTTTGTAGCTGAATGCGCTGCTAGGAAGTGGGGCCTGGGTGGACGTGGGTGTGACTCAAAAGAGACAGTCTTGTCATCGGACCCTTGGTCAGCTCTGTGCTTCCTAAGCCACCGTGCGTCAAGCACCTTTCCTCTGCCACATCCTTGCAACCCTGCCATTCGGCCTTAGAGCCAGCAAACTGGAGACTGAAATTGTGCGGCAAATTAGACCTCTTCTCATGTAAGTTATGCTCCAGAAAGCTAATACGTATGTAGATGTATATGAGTGGATTTTTATAAATAGGTAAAGAAATAGGTTTTATATGGAGATGCAGATGTTAATATTCATGTTAACATAGATGCACACATACAAAGACAGATTAGATATAAAATTAAAATTGATACATATATACATGGAAATACATATGTAAGTAGGTGTAAGTGCAAATGAATATATGTCAATATATTGTGCACACTGACAATGCCCATTGCAGTATCAACAAAGAATCATACATAAACACAAAATTAAGTTATATAGAAATGTATGTGCAGATGTCAGCTTCAGTGTTGAAGCTGGTATGGGTACTCATACATGGATAAAGATATAAACATAAATTTGGTACAGATTAAAAAGGTATAAATTGATATCTACTTCAGCACAGATATAGACAGAGAAGTAGTTTAGATATAGGAATTGATAGATATATTCATGCCAGTGTCTGACACTGATGTAGATATCCACATAGACTTAGATGAGATATTAAAATCAAATAAGTAAACATAAATATGTAAAAAGCAATGTGGATTTCAGTACTGATCCCAATTTCTAAGTATAGAGATATAGACATGAAAATGCATATATAGACACAGAATTAGTTCTGACATAGTCTGTGTTGATGATGATAACAATATTGCTATCTATAAGTAGATGTAGACATAGACAAACACATAGGCATAAATTATTTACCTATACATGGATATGCACATGTCAGTACAGCTATAGATTAGATTTAGAATTTGAAGTTGATGACAACTTTGAGTAGAGATATGAACTCACTCTGTCCAAATGCATTAGATATAGATGCAGACAGAGATGTAGATATTGTTAGCCTTCTCAATATGGGTGTTGACAGAGACACTGATTGGATATAGAAATATAGACCTCAAATTCAATGTGGATATTGATACTGATGTCAGGATTGATACATTGATCAAACGGTGACTCAGATGCCAATGTCAAAGCTGACATCAATGTTAAGATATTGATGTAACATATAAAGACAAAGGTATAGATCACATATAGATGTGGCTGTAGTTATGGGTATCTATCTATATGGAGATAGATATGGGCATACACATAGATACATATACTATGTACCAGAGACGAGCATTGGCATATTCCAGATCAGCACATAGATATGTTAAGTTCCACAGGGACATCCCAGTTGGAAGACAGAAGTATGTACCCTCCTTCCCCTGAC
>RJWT010002852.1:0-38844 GCA_004365215.1 Cuniculus paca
GCTCTCCATCCCCTCCCCTCCTCTGCTGTGGCCTTCCCAGCTCCCTTCACGAGCATTGTCCCCCCCAGACTCAGCACCCATGCTTCTTTTCCTGAGGGCCTGGCTGGGGGATCTCTGGGTGGATTTAGTTGTTCTTTCATCTGTACCCCCACAAGTGATACGCAAGTTCCTCCTTCACACTATTGTTCTAGTTGTCTCTTTTCACGCCCAGCCCACTCAAGAGACTGGAGTGCCCGAAACTGAGGCCAGAGTCCTATGATCCTGTCTGCACACCACCTAACACATGGTAGATATTCACCAACATATATATTTCTTTAGCAAACGGATGATTATTCTGATATGAAACCCACAGAGGATCAAGGATTTCTATGTTTAAGAAACCTCGGAGTCACGCTTTACCTTACAGAACCTTGCTTCTGCAGCAGAAAACCAGTTTGTCATGAGCTAAGGGCAAAAGGGACCTGAGAAGCATGAATATAGTTGCAGCTGCCATTGGGTTCAGATACAGACTTGCTGATGTCTGCGTGTTCCCGTCTACGTGTGTATCTGTGTTTGTGTGTGCACACATGCCTCTTGCTGCCTGGGAATACTTTTCTTCTCAAATGCTCTTGTCACTTAGTTTCTTCCAGTTTCTTTCCATGTTTACAGTAGAGGGAACTTCCATTTTTCTCTCTGCTCGGTTTTGCGTTCCCTGTGTGGAATGTTTCTCTAAAGCGTTATACACTGGATCACTGGCAGTGAACTTTTCCTAACCCCTTCGAACTCATAGATGGGTAGAGAGAATTCTGTAGCCCAGCAGCGTTTTCCTAAAATTAAATCTTGAGCCTCTTCCAACCCTTTCCCCCATACACAACCACTCACTTAATGGGAATAAATGAAAAACTGTATTTTTGTCCACAGGAAATAATAAACAAATTGAAGATACAGCTAATTTTTTTGTTCCATACTAATTTTCATTAGAAAATGAATATGTGAGGGGCTGGGGATTTAGCTCAGTGGTGCAATGCCTGCTGGGCAAGCATGAGGTCCTGAGTTCCCAGTACCCCTCCCCCAGTGGATATGTGGAGGAGCAGAAGTTAAGAAGTGAGCTGTGGGCCAAAAAATTTTTAAAGACTCCTCTGTGGCCATAACCCTAGAAGAAGACAGAGCTCCTATCAGCCATGAAAGTGATGTAGTAGATCCCCAATTAGCACTCATTTAGAGAATGTGTTTGAGTGAGAACCCACAGGAACAGTAAAGAGACAGAGATGCAGCACCCGAAGAACAAGGGAGGAGAGAAGACCAGATCACCTGCAGGCAGGTGGCCAGATTCTGCAGGTTAGTGCATTATAGCTCCCTGATTGGCCTTCCTTGTACTTGTGCTGCATTTAACAGAGCTGGGCTGTGAAGTAAGGGGACACCGAAGCAAAGTAACAGGTACAGCTTTATTACCAACTAGTAACATAGCACATGAGGCAAACCATGAGGCAGACCATTGGCAGACTATTTGCCACCTTGTCTTCCCAGTCCCTTACATCCAGAACCAAAGGACCAGAGGAACCCCAGTTTGGGTGGAGGCATGCCAAGGGCAGCAGCAATGGGGCATGATCTTTCTCTACTTCTTTTAGTTCTAGAGGGAAAAACCTTACATTGCCAGTAAAAACCCAAGGACCAAAAGAGCTGAGTCAGTCTTTCATGCTTGCGTCCATGTATGAAAATGTGTTCGTATTTCCCTCCTCTTAAACTGAGACAGACCCAATTGAGATGGCTATTGCTAGATCTTCTGATCTTCCCTAGTGAGAGTAATTTGTTCAACATTTTTTTTTCCACTGTGGAATATCAAGGCAGGAGAATGTACCCCGCTGTCAAGGAGGCCCATCAAATCTAACCCTCAAGGCTATTTCCCATAGCTCAATGTGAGAGTACAGCAGGAGCAGGTGGAAATGCATTGTATTAGCAAAGGGAAATTAATGTAGTCTTAAACTCTATTTGCAGATTTATCATATTCCTCTGAAAACCTCTGTGCTCAGAATAAAATCATGGTTTCCTTTGCTGTGACCCGTTTTGATAGAACTGTAGTAAGTCCTGACTGGAAGAAAACTTAGAAATGCATCAAATCCCTCATTGATAGGTGAAAAAACTAAAATCTGAAAAGTTAAACCCAAGGTCACTGAGCTAATTAGTCGGCCTCTTGAGAAAATGAAGAGGAAGATTTTCTTTTGAAGGCAGTCCTGATTCCTTTTCAGGGGTTCACATTGTAGTGCTTTTGTGTGGGGACACCAGAACTTTGTAGCAGAAAAGGAATTCTTTGAAATGTGAAGCCACTTCCCTCCTGCCAAGAAACTTAAAAAATAACAGCAATGAGTTAGGACATCTGTCTATCATTGGGAACTGGGGAGGCAAATATTTTCACAGAACCTGAGTGTTCAAACAAACATGAGTAGCAAATATGGTCTCAGCTCCAGCTGAGCCATTAAAACTTGGACAGAGAACCAAGAGAAGATGGAAATAAAGGGTACATAAGAAATACAGGGCTCCAGGATTCTTGCATGGGTTAAATGAAAACTGAAATTCATATAGATGGAGGTTTTTTTAAAAGACATGAAAACTTTGCTCATTATTTCATATTCATTGCCTTCCAGGAAAGTGTGTAAACGTGTAAGTCTCTCCTTTGGAACGTAGGTTCCTTTGGCAGAGGTGGACATATGTCTCAGAATTGGACAACCTGAGACAAAAAAGGGCTCCACTTCCTCCCTGCGGGTTGGGGTGGGCTCGGAATTGATAGCCTAAGTTGGACTTGCATAGCTTTGAGCCAGCACTTACTTAGGCAAGTGAGACTCTGATCAGGAAGAGATCATGGATGAGAAACACGGCAGCAGAGGAGCAAGAAAAGCAAGAGCCAGGCCATTAAACTAAAGTAAGATGTGAAATGGAGTGAGAGCTGTGGCAGAGGGCCTGGGCCGGGGTATGCTCCTGGTGTGAGCTTGTCAAAGCCCAGTGGGAAAGAGCCAGGTGAGAGCATGTGAATTGGGCTCTTGGTTTTGCCTCTTTGATCACTTTTCAGTTGGGAAGTGGGTGAAGGGGAAGGTCTTCCATCTTCGTGTGCCCCTCCAGTTGTCTTTGCCCACCTTCCTTGAGAATGTGCTGAGCTCAGAAAGGCAGGATGACTTACTCCAGAAACAATGGCCATAGGGTCCTTGGGAAAGCAATGTCACCTGACCCTGTTCCTTCCACAAGGCTGGCTGTGCTTCTGACCCTGTAGGCACTGAAATAAACCTGATGCTCCTCTCTCTTTTGGGTGAAGTTGAGCTCTTTGTAGAGAAACAGGGTTCTTTACTGCTCCTTTTGAAATTCTCTTGCTTAGATGCAAAGACTGTCCCATCTCCTCTAATACTTTAGAGCAAAGGATCTCCCCTAATACTTTAGAGCAAATACTTAGTCTTCAGGCTGGTGAGGCATAAAAGATTGCCTACTTGGTGTACTCCAGAAGGCTAAAAGTTAGCTTTTCAGACTGGTGCATTCATTACAGGAATTCATTAGACATGCCTTCTTCAGCATCCACTGTGGCCCCCTCAAAACTGCTTTCTTTTAAAATGGGAAATACTGTTGGGGATAAGCAGCACATTAAATCACTATCACTTCAGGGTCAATTAATTCATTGATCCAGGGACTCAGTGCTGTAAGACAGCTCTGAGTGAGGATGCAAGGGGATGGAAAACAGAGGCTAAAAGCAAGGGATGACATCAAGAGGAGAAAGACACTTGAGACAAGGCTGATTGATTTCCTGCTATTGCACAGGTCAGTCCTAGGAAACAGTGTCACTTCTCTGGTTCTGATAAAACCCAGAAGTACATGAACTGACAGGGGAGCGAGGTAACAGCTAATGAGCTACCATGGGTTTTATTTCTATCAACCAGAGTCACCATGCATTCACACAGTAACCGGCAATTTCCAATGTACTTTCTTCATTGATATCTTACTCTGCCTCCTTTAGTACTTTGATGGAGTCAAGTGGATGCCAAGAGATAAAGAAAAAGGTAGGAAAAAAAAAAAAAAGAGAGGAGCCTAAGGGAGCCTGCAGGGTGTAGGTGAAGACCTGATCTAAGCACTGGATGGAGAGACCACAGGGATGAGGCCCCCCTTCTGGAAGGAAGAAATGAAGATGCTGGAAAGAAACACTCCTTTGCCACTGAAGAGTTAGAGAGAGACAGGATTAGGTCATTATTTCTCCATTTAACTAATGCTTAAGTGAACCTCGAGAAGTGTTCTAACTGGGTTATAAGTAGATTATATTCATGGAAACTTTCTACTTCCATTTTTAGAAATCTGAGAACAGAAGCATTTTAACTGTCTCATGGCCACATCTTTGCAGATGTTCCCCAAGTTCCATTTTGAATCCAGTCAATTGGTAGACGTTTATTTTGTGTCTATTGTGACTTTGCGCAGCCTGGAGTGTGATGGCGGAGGAACCACAAACTCGATTCTGACCTCAGAAGCCAGTTGAAGATGCTTATTTTACAAGCTTTAAACAATTAGCCACCCATGGTATTTTGCTTTCTTTACTACTGCCATAGTTTGAAGGCGTCTCCCAAAAGCTCATGTTGGACACTTAATCCCAAGTTCACAAGTTCACAGTAATTGGAAGTGGGGCCTTTGGGAAGTAATTAAGATTACATGAGGTCATGAGGACATGAGGTCATAATTAAGGTTCATGAGGTCATCAGGGGTGGGGCCCCCTGATGTATTAGTGGTTCGAGAGGAAGAGGCAGAGAGACCCCAGCTGCCATCCTTGCTCTGTCTTACCGTGGGATACCCTCTGCAACGTTGCTACAGCAGGAAGACCCTTGCCAAATGCCAAGCAAACATTCCTATCTGCTTTTAGACATCCTAGGCTTCATAACCTTGAGCCAAACAAACGTCTGCTCTTTATAAATATCTGGTCTTGGGTATTTTGTTACAGTGAAAGAAAACAAGTGGAAAAGTACACATGAAATCTTTGAGGAGAAGACTGGATCTGGTCTTAAACTGTAATTTAAAAGTGTGGGCATTTGTTTTGTTGGGGAAGAGAGAATCTTTGGAACAGAGCTAAGAGACTTGATAGAAATGGGGAGGAGAGAAAGCCAACTGTCTCTACATCAGTGCACCTGCATCCCCAGTAAGCCTGAGAGATAAGGGGCTCTGTTCCCACTCCCCACCACCAGTCAGACTGCATTACCTGTGTCAAGCTGCTGTCTGATCAAGCTTGACACGGCAGCTTGGGAGACAGCATCCTGGACCTACCCCTGTCAAGTCATAAAAGGTCAGAATGACAATAAAACTCATGTCTGAAAAATGTAAGGCCATGACATGACTCACGCACAGGCTAGAATCACGAGTTTATGTGATACTAAAGTAGGGACCTAACAGGCTTACAGTCACGCGGGCAAGGCACACGACACAAGAATCAGCATGGGGGTGGGGGGCGGAGGAAGACTGAGGGATGGGGCGTCTTTGGCGCAGTGTAGTATAAGGGGCCCGAAGGCCCCAGCTCAGCTGGCTACACAGCCTGGCTCTGGGTGGGTGGATCTCACTCCCCGCCCACCTGACCCACCACCATGCAGAAAAGGCCGTTATCAGCATGTCAACAAATCGCACTAATTTAAAACACTCTGCTCTCATTGAAATCAAACACAATTAACTTATTATTTTAACGACCCAGTGGAGTCTGTGGTGGTATTTCAAAAACCAAGGAAAAGAATATGATAACTTCTAGAGAGTTCAAAGAACAGTCAGGCCATTTTATCATTGTTTTGGAGGTCACTGGTGTTTGAAAGAATTGAGGGCGGGAAGGTCTTCGGAGGGTGTCTCTCCTCACAGGTGAGGACACGGGCCAGAGACTAAAGGGGTTTGCCTCAGTTACATTGCTGTTCTGAGTGGGGTCAAAGTTAGCACAAGACTTCAAGACTCTGGGTTTGAGTCCCACCACAATTGCTACTAAATTTCAAGTGACCTCATAGTTAACTTTGACTTTGAGTATTTAATTAACCTCAAAGTTTTAAAAGATGTTGAACTGAGATTCATACAGCATGCAGTTTACCCATTTAAAGTGTACAGGTCAATGACTTTTAATACAGTCACCAAGTTGGGCATTATTCTACCATGAAACCTTGTGACACTTTGCTGTCAACTCTCAATACACCCATTTGACCTTTTCTATGTCTTTCTGGAGAAATATCTGTGCAGGATGCTTTCCCACCCAGGCTCCATCCTCTAGGGGACCACTAAGTTACTTTTGCCTTTGTGGTTTGCCAATTCTGGACATTTTATAAAGTGAAATGCTATAATATATAGTTCTTTGTGATAGTTTTTTTCTTTTCTCATTTGGCATGTTTCCAAGATAATTCACATAGCATACATCACTACTTCATTTCTTTTCATTGCTGTAAAATATTCCATTGTATGGATACATCACATTATTTTGGACCCGTTCATCAGATGATGGATATTAATGTCTTTTAACTTTTGGCTCCTATGAATAATACTGTTATTTTTGTTCCATATTTTGTATGTAGACATTAGTTTTCATTTCTCTTGGGTATGCGTTGGGAAGAGGAATTACTGGATCATATAGTAACCCCGTTTAGCCAGTTCAGAAACCACCAATTTAATTCTAAAAGCAGATGTAGCATCTTATACTCCCAACAGCCACATATTAAGGTTCTGGTTTCCCCATATTCTCACTAATACTTGTTACTGTCTTTTTCATTATAGTCCCTAGTGATTATAAAGGTGCCATCTGATCAAGCTTGAGCTAGTGGTTATTGTGTTTTTGATTCACATGTTCTTTGTGTTTAATGACATTGGACATAACTTTGCACAGTGGTAGTATCAAAACCAGCGATGTTTACCTGAGATGTGATTATTACTAAACAACACTGAACATCTCTTGTGATTGCGCATTCGTTTATCTCCTTTGGAGAAACATCAATTCAGATTCTTGCTCACTTTCAACTGAGTTATTTGTCTTGAGTAGCAATAAATCTCTGTAGGTTCCAGATAAACGTCTCTTATGACATACATGACTTGCAAAATTTTCTCTCACTCTGTAGGACTTTCTTGGTACCTAATGAAGCACAAAAGTTTTACATTTTGATAACTTCCAAGGCTATTAAGTAGCAAATTATTTTTTCTCTGCCTTTGGGTCATTGACAAATAGACAGTAATATACAATGATAAAAATGTTTACCATTGAACATAGGGTGAATTAACCTAGATGAGGGAGTTTCAGCTATAGAGTGAGAAAAAATGCATGGAAACTGTAGCATTGAAGGAAAGAGTAAAGAAGTAGATGGTGGTGATAGAAGGCATTGTATGGAGGACTACTTTTCCAGTGTAGTCTGGGGAACGTGCTGGTTGCTTAACACCAAAAGATCCCTACAAGAAGGAATCAATATTTTAAAGAACAGAACTATAAATAGAGACAATCTTAAGAGGGTTATACTTCATCATTTTCTGCATCCTCCTGATTAAAGAAAACCCCCAAAACAGTAACTGTTCATTAATAAATCCAGGTACGCTTCTTGCTTATGCTCAGTCAGGATACTTTATTGCACATTTCTGACAAAGGATTGTTGATGTGTGTGTATTTGGGAGGAAGCATGCACACCGCACTGTGGACGGAGCCAGTCCTAAGTTGTTGTCCTGATAGCACCGAGAGTGATGTTATTTTTCCTTATTATTTTCCGTGTCTTTCTCCCTTCACCTCTCCCGGTCCTGCCACTTCCCATCTAAACACAGGAATATACTAATCAGGGAACTATGCATTGCTGTTTAGAAAGGGGTCAAATCCATTTGGATGGAATTCCAGGCTCAACGTGCAAACAATAGCAGGAAACGGGGTCCTCAAGCTGGCTGCAGAGCAGAGCTGTTGAGCGATGGATTGTTGAAAGAGCCGGCCCTGGGGCTTGCTAGTTTGGCTTGCTTTGTGTTTGGAATGTCATGATTGTTCCAGACACAATGAGGGATCTGTCTGTCCACACAGGAGAAGTTGTAATTACAGGAACAGGCGCCAAATTACTGTTCTTAATTGCAAGTGATTCCACAGTGGTCCGTATACAACCTTACTAATTTGTCCTCTGGGCTTTATAAGAACAGGCAGCTGTTGTTGTTGTGGGGACTGAATCCAGGGCGTTTGCACTGAGCTACATCCTCAGCTCCCCCACCCTTTTAAAAATAATAATTATGAGTTTTCGAAACAGAGTCTTGCTAAATTGCCCAAGCTGGGCTAGAGTTTGTGATCCTCCTGCCTCGGCCTCAGGATTTTACATTTAATATCTTTGGTGATTTAGGGTAGCAGACCTTTTACCTTATATTCACGTTAAGCTGCACGCCCTGCAGGTGATGCCAGGGTCTGTTGTGCTTTAAATTCATACCCTCCCGCACTGTTCGTTGATTTCCATGACTCAGACCAGTAGATAGTTGTGTCTGATGAGAAGACAGAGTGTTAAGTGTCTCTGACTTTAGTGTCCTCAAACTTTGCTTTGCTGCTGCACTTATGTGGAATGCATAACATCCTGTAGAGAGTTCTGCTTGTGTATAGCATGGAGAAACCTTTCTTAATTAGGAAAGAAGACTGACACCTGACCTGGTATCCTACTCTAGAAAAGGCAGCTACAATTACCCACTGGGTATTCTCTTATCATGGACCAGGATCTTTGTTCCTTTTTCTGTTAGGAAATGCACTGGGGAAATGTACTGTCATTCATTCGACAAACTCATCATCAGTGAAGTTGTACTCTATGCCAGGTATAGAATCAGGGACAGAATAAACAGTAGTGTAAGAAAAGGTCAATTCTATGAGTTTACAGCCTCTGTAAGGACCAAAGCATGAACATGAATAAAGCAGCGTGATGGTGATCGTGGCAGAATCATGCTTAGGCTATGTGATCTGCAGATAAGAATGTGTGTTAAGATCCAAGATGCAGCCACACACATTTCATTGCATTATGATTGGCCAGAACGGAGATGTAGATCCATAGTAAACTGGTCACTGGTGCAGAGCATGGCTCAGCTCTTAGGTCAATCAGATTTAACCCAAAAACATGGGGGAAAGGCAGCTTCCCCTGATGCAAAGGAGAGTTTTGGGAACCTGGAAAAACTCTGGGTTCTGTCTGATGGAAAAAAGGAGAACGATGCAGGGATACAGAGAATCACATCCATTGCCTTGGACTGAGACTCACTCCAGCAGCAGTTGGGTACTGTAACCGCCCTGGAGCAAGGGTGAGTGGAAGGCAGGGAGACCAATAGTAGTAGCTACTGCTGGATTCAAGGAGAGGTCATGAGACTGGGAGGGAAGAGAAGACAAGGACCATGGAGAGGAGCACACAGATCTGAGCACTGTGAGCAAGCAGAATTGATAGCAGCAATGCTTAAGTCTTTGGGGGTGAAACCAACCCTTCCCGAGAATCTGACGCTAGCAGGCTTACAGTAAATGTCAAGTTTGCTGGTTCATTCCATTAGTGTCGTGTCACCTTGATGGCAGAGATGCTGGCTGGCCAGCCTCTGTTCCTGACCTCGGTGCACACCAGAGACTTCTAAGTGCCTCGTGTGGAGACAAAGCGCTGACTGCCTGTAATGCACACTGTGCCAGATGCGTCCGCGATGTGCAGCGCTCCGAGGTCCATCAAGCGGGTGGGAAAACTGAGATGCTGAATGCGTGGTTCAGCATCCTGGCCCTGGAAAGCAGCAGCTGTAAAATTTGAGCTTGGGTGCATCTGCGTCACAGCACCAGGTGGCTCCCACCGGTGCTGTCATATTTGGGCCACATGTGAATTGCTGTGATTTCCAACTTCTTTTTTTCCTGGAATCCTTTGGTGACCTCTGTTTGTGCAGCTGAAGGAGACACTCAGGATCTCATGCCTCACAGTCTCGGTGGCTGACAGCACAACATTCAAGGAATGACATCAAGTGGCTTTCCTCAAGGTCATTTCCTGCCCACGACCTCTGCAAAGATCGCATTCCTCAAGGATGCCGTGGTGCGGGAAGGTTAGAAATAGAGCTTGTTGTCAGATGCCGGGGGCAGTTGTAAGGAGCAGATGCGTGTGTGTGTGTGTGTGTGTGTGTGTGTGTGTGTACACACATCCTCCACAACATGCTTTGCTGATGAACACACCATCCGCACTCCGCTGAAAACAAACCAGGTCTGGCAGACTGCATGACTCATGCTGAAACCCTCTTCACCCCGACACAGTAATTCTCATTTTAAAGGCAAATGCTGAGCTCAACAGCTACGAGGTTGCACTGCATGGTGAAGCAATGTGTGTTCCTCTGGCAACTCAGAAACAGCACCTGCTTTTCTGTGCTTGAAGCAGAACTCACTATCGTGGACTTTCAAGGCCTCTGCCTCTTTTCTTATTCAGTTCTTGTAAGAATTCTGCACTTAGTGAAACTAGATATTAGGAAGCAGCAGTGAAATGAAAAGATGATAGGATGTATAGTCAGGGTGCTCTGGTTTCGTGCATGGCGTTTCTCCATTATTACCAAATGAGGGTGGATAATTTGCCCATCTGAACCTCGTTTGACCCATCTGTAAAATGGGTATCAAACAACGTTGATGAAACTTGAAGATAATGCTTGCAAAGTGTCTAGTCCACTGAAGAGGCTCAACACTAGGGATGCAGGTATTAGCTTTGCTGCATATTTTCTGCATGGGTGGATTATAACATCTTCCCTTCCCCTTTCACTTACAATAATGGCTTTATTTCTTTAAAGAAGAAAGACATTTCATTATGCATATTATAGATATTTGTCACCTCTCATGTCACCTTTGTAGCTTTGCATCACCCTACAGAAAGATGTCAGTTAAAGAAAGCAAAGCGAAGATGGAGGAACCAAGAGCAGACCTTACCTCTGTCCCTGCTCTCATCTTACTGGACCCAGGCCCATGATGTCGCCAGAGTGATGTGGCCACAGTTCATTTGTTTGGACAAAGAAGGGCTTGTGCAAAATGATCTTTCAGCCCTTCAGGCTCTTGCTGGGCTATTTTGGGGGTTCCTCTTGGCAGTGCTGATTTGAACTCTAGTGAGCAACCAATTAGTGTGTGGAATACGACCACTTTGCTAAGTGTCATGGATTTTTTCGGATAGGTAGGGTCACATTTCCTAGTCAGCAAACAGAGCACCACACACCAAGGCCTTTGCTATGAATGTCCTGTGGATTACGCAGCAGACAGGGCTTGTCTCTGCTGATGAACCTGCACATTTCCAGGAGAATTGTTGTTGCTCCTTGTTCTTTATGCTCATTACTTGTGCATGTGGAAATGTTTACACGTGGATCATTTATAAGGAGGTAGATGTGTCTGAAGTGTAATTTATGTTTACATCAGCCAGTTAAAGTCGCAATCTTAACGTGGGCTTGTTAAGATGCTAAATATCATTCCTCTTGTTTTTCTCATCTTCAGAATGGTAGATTATGAAGTACAGTGCCAGTTCATGAAAACATCAGCGGGACTAACTGTAGTCTATATTTCACCTAAGAAAGTGGACAGCGAGACTTATTTTCTTAGAGTGAAAGCTAATCAAATGTTAGATGCAATCTGCAACTTTCTTGAAATCCTAGTACATTAGAAATAGAAGCAACCGAGAAGATTTTTCAGAAATCCTCTCTCCTTTTATGCCAAAGTAATTTTTTTTTGTAGTTCTTGCCCTTCTTTTACCTCAAAGGTAAACTGCATAAAATGTATTACCTTAGAGACAATTTTCACTTAAAGAAAGCCACCTGTGCTTCAAAGCATATCATCCCCAAGTGAGGGGTTGAAGAGCATCAGACAACTTTTCTCAGTAACAGCCAATTTAAATTTTCCTGTATTCTTAGAAACTTAGCAAATGAGTTGTAGCAGGGTTGCCCATATCCCATTCCATGGGAGCTGTTTGTACTGTGAATGCTTAGACATCAGCTAAGTATTGCCAGCAGATGGCACCAAATGCTTTCGTTAGAAAAGTGGCATTTCCGGAAAAAACCGCCGTTAGCATTCTCTCTCCTAGTAAAAATAAGTCTGTTAAGTGAGTGTTGCCGGTTCATTCACCCAAATTCAGGAAACACATGTCTTTCTTCTTTGGCAGCTCTCTGGCAGGACACTGTGGCAGTTCAGGGTGGGTTATTTCCTTGAAGTTCGTTAAAAGGGAAGCATGGATGAAATTAAACACCAGAAAAAAAGCTTACTAGAGTTTAGTAGCCTAATAAAATGCCACTCTCTCAGTCCAAAGACTTCTCCACCAGCTCTTTGCAACCCTGCAGCACACAAGAGGCCTAGACAAAGGACGATGAGATGCTGGACGGCTCGATGTCCTCTTTTTGTCCCTTGCTGCATGATTCCCCCCGACCCCCCAAGTCTTAAAACTAGCTTTTTATGGTCTGGTTAACACCTTGTTCTTTTTAGGAAAGAGAGTGTGGTAAAGCGGTCTACCTGATCAGGGCACTATTTTTGGCGGGGCACATTCATACTTTCAGAGGCTTGTGGTAACAAGAATTGTATTTTTCAACCACTGATCACAGTCACCAGAAGAAAGAATTACCACACTAACTATCCTGCAGTGTTGCTAATTTATACCAAGTTTCAATTCTTGTGACACTTTTAAAAAAGAAAAGCAAAGAGGGTCATGCATTGCTTCCTCTTTTCCTTTGATGAGTATTTACTGAGTGGCCACAGTGTGAGGGGTTGAAAATAAGAGCCAGGTGTACAGTGGAGAAGGGAAATGTGCCGTTCTAGCTCTTGGGTTGCAGCTAGTCCGGTGGAAGGACCAGATGCTCATCAGGTCACCCACAGGAGTGTATGGGAAGAAGCTGAGGATGATGCTTTGAAAGAAAGCACCGTAATCCCAGATGCTGACTGAACAAACTTGAATCTGGCTCAAGGACTAATGGAAGCAGACAGCACTCTCTTAAGAGCGACCCTTGAGCTGAGATTTGAAGGACGAACAAGAATGAATCGGGCAGAAGGGTGGGGGGAGTGTTCAGACCAGGGACTGGCAGGTTCATTGTTTTCCAGGGGTAGCATCTTCCACCAGTATCCTCAACCCGTGGAGAACAGTCACCATGGTGCTCTTCAAAGATGCTGGCATTTCCATTACCGTCATACGGATCAAGCCTTGATGATGGGATCTTCTGTAGGGCTGGATATAAAGCCAGAGTGCTACCTCACAACACCTTTCAATTATTTTCTTATATTTCACCTCTCCATCTCTGGCATCTCAAGGTTTCCTCAACAGCACATCCAATGGAGCCCAAGCCTCTTTGAACCATCAAGCAAACTACTAGGACCACTCTCAATGGCTCAAGTTTGCACTCTAGATCTAGAATCCTTGGTAAGGTCACCCACATTTATCCTGCTCAAAATGATGCTCCTTTCTCCTTGATCAATAGTTCTCAGCATCCCTTTCTTGCATACTCCTGTATCTTTGTCAATATAATTCAGTAAAATTCTGCAAGTCTTCAGTGTGGGGTAAGCCTCCTAACTCCCTTCTCCTCTAGGCAAAGATGGAACCTGATCTTGGGAAAGGCCCGGGATATGGAGAATCAGTGTGTACAGGTGAGGGAGGGGGTGTAGATGAGGATGGAGCATGAAGAGAATCTATTCCTTCTTCAAGGTAACTAATGGCAGGTGGGAGAAGGTTGCAGCAGCACTCTCAGGCCAGACACGAAAAGCTTGATTGAACGAGGAAGAGGAAGAAGCCAAGGGTGGTGAAGGAGGCTTTGTGTGGGATGAGGGTTGGGGAAATTGGAGGCCTCTAAATCCTTCCACACATTCTCATAGCAGTTCTCTTTTTTGTTTCCAATCAATATCTTTACACATACAAAAAAAACTTAATGAAAGTATGAATTTGACCGGTAATATAATTTAGTAACCCTGGGTTAAACTTTGCCTTCCTTTTCCAGCTACCTCAGTCCCATTCTTTGAGCACAGTCAGAGAAATCCATGGTTGAAGTCCATGACTTATGTTTTTCATGTGTCTTTCAAAGTGCTATAGTTGGGTCTTGAATTTCCCACAAAAGCCCACGTGTTGAAGGCTTAGGCACCAGCCTGGAGTGCTTTGAGAGGTGGTGGGGTCTTTAAGAGGTGGAACCTAGCAAGAAGAAGTGAGGTCGTGGGGGCGTGCCCTCCGAGGGGGTATTGGGATCTCTCCTGGCAACTGGGTGAGCAGCCTGGTTCCATCAGGCATTTCTCACTATAGCATACTCTCTACCATAGGCTCAAAGGCGAGGGCTTTTAAAACAGGGGACTTCTCAGCTGGTTGAATGTTTTTGAAGTGCTGTTCCTCTGCACTGCTCCTGATTGCCTTGAGAAGCTTTATCCTGTCACCCCTTTCCATTAGGCTGTTCCCGTCTTGGGGCCAGCAGCTGTTGACTGACCCTCCTGAACTGTGAACCCAGTGAAGTCACTCCTTCATATTGTGGCTGTCAGGTGTCTCTGTGTAAGCAAAGCTGATAAACCTTTGAAATAGTGAACTAAAACAAACTTTTCTCCCTTTTAAATTGATTATTTTAGGTATTTCGTCACAATGACAGAAAGCTGACATACAAAGTCAGTGTCCCGACCATTCCCCTTAAGTCCTTTCATTTTAGTACGCATGAGCTAGACTTCTAGTTGCCTGTGTTTTATAGCTCTTTATTTGAAGGCTTTCTCTGCCCTCCAAGCCTGCTGTGTTCATGCACAGCAGACCAGAGGGGCAGGGAAACCAAAGACCAGTGGGAATTGGTGCAGAAACAATCTGGCTGCTTTGTCCCTTGGGTGGGATGACCTCATGGACCTGAGCTCCAGCTGCTCACAATGGTACCTTTCTGGTCATGCCCCCTTTACTGGCTTCTTTCTCTTCCCTGTGTTACTTCCCCATTCTTGCTAGTACTTCATGGGACCCCTAAATAAACTACTTGCATTCAAACACTTGTTTCAGGATCTGCTTTCAGGCAAATCGAGACTAAAAAGGGACCTTATCAGAAGAATTTTGGGTAGCTTACAATGGATGAAGATCCAGACTGTGGAAAGGAGGAGAAGAATTGAAATTAGGAATATGGTATGCTGACATTATCAATCCACAGAAACATCTGGTTCGGGGGCCCCTGTTGGATACCAGTTCTTCCAGCTCAGGCAGTCTCAGCAGGGGTGATGTGATATAAACCCAAATGGAAAAACTGGTTCTTCAAAGGGAACGAAAACTAGTTCTTACTATATATAAAGCTGGGATATACATCCAATACATAAACTGACATACAGTAAAATAGATCCAGTCTTAAAATTTCATGGGAAAGATGTCTAAGGGCAAAATACCTAAGAAATCTTTGATGAAGGGCAATAATGAAAAAAGATTCAGAAATAAAGCTCTGCATACTACTGCTTCCATGAATTCTAAGTCACTTCTCCTGATGCTGTGGCCTTGAATTCTAATCTTAGCCTCAGGGAGGATTAGAGTCTGATTGGAAGGCTCAGGTTATGTGACCAGAAATGGTAGCGAGAGAGCATCTGGCCCCTCTTTCTTGTTACAGCTGGCAAGACTCACACAGTAGAAGTGTTCTGTCTTCAAGGTTTGAAGGAAGTATTAGGAGGAAGTCAGCTCTCAGATGGTAACTGGTCACTTCTGAACAATTGTGGACTTTAAAGAGTTTGAGGCTTTCCTCTTGGGAATGATTTTCCTCCTTCCAAAAAATAAGTTTTAGACAGAGGTGCTTATGGGAAGATATTCAATATGGTCTTTGGTTACAAAAGTTCACCAGAGGTTGTACAAACTATTTTTCAGAGAAATTTTTAAAACAGGAGACTTTCGGTCTGCTTGAGTGTTCTTGAGTGAAAAACAGGAGGTAAGAGAACTGTGCTTTCTGATGTCCTTTTAAATTCGAAACTTTAAGTTCATGCACATAGTTATCCCTTGATATCTAAGGCAGATTGGTTCCAGGGCCCCCTGAGGAAATCAAAATCTATGGATGCATGGCCCACTTATATAAAATGGCACAGTATTTGCATAGAACCTATGTATATCCTCCTGTATACATGCAATCATCTCTAGATTACTTATGACATCTAATGCAGTTAGATAGCATTATGTACGTAATGATTATACATATTATTTAGGGAATCATGGCAAGAAGTAAGTCTTTACATTGTTGAAGAAGCATTTTTTTGCAAATATTTTACACTCATGGTTGCTTGAATCCGCAGATGTGGAACATGTGGATATGGAGGGCTGGCAGTCTAAATCTTGGGAATTGGGACCTAGAATGTCTAACTCTCCAGCTAGATGTACCTGGGGGTGTGCTCTAAAGATCACTGTAATCAAGAGATCTCAGCACTTCCAATGGCTGGTGGAAGAGTCACCAGCATCTCCCTTCTCTCATTTATAAGAGGCAGGTACTGAATTAAAGAATTTTAGGGTTTCTTCTATTTCTAACATTTTATATACCAAGGAAGGTGAGAAAAGAGGATGGAGGAAAAGAAGAGAGAAGGAAATGAAGGATTTATTGTGGATTTCCCTTATGTTATGGCCCTTTAATTCTAATAATATCAGAGAAAAGACATTATTTTCATTGGATGGTGAAGAGATGGAAGTTCAGAGAGCCACCAGGCTCCCAGGACTGGCTGCTTCTGGGTAGCTAATTTGGTAAATATATATGCTAGCAGGAAAAGGGTAAGGCCAACATAGGTCTTCCTGCCTTGATACTGTGGAACGAAATAGAAGTTGCTTTCAATTCAATACCTGGAAAGCATATGTCCATATAAAGTGTGAACCCAGGTTTACACATCTATAAATCACAGCATATACCATTTCTAGTGTGGCAGTAAAAGTATGGACTGTGGACCAGGACAGCAGAGTTTAGCTCTAGCTATGGCAGAAAGGTGAATATGAGAAATAAAAGACTGGAGAACGAGAATCACAAATCATCCTGCAGGTTGCCCACCAGGTTCACTCTAGACTTGTCTGCGTCATTTGCCAAGTGTGTACCTGTGCTGCCCTCAGCAGAGATCAGAATGTGTACTAAATAACAACTTTGGAAATTTGATAAGCAATAGATAATAAATATAAATTTCTGAAAAGACTGGATTACTTTTCCTAATCACTTAAAAAGTAATGGTTACTTTTTTGTCCAATTGGGAGGCAATGGGTCTGGTGGGAAAGATTGATGTATTGAGAATTAAATGACCTGAGTTTGGACCATGATCTCCAGCAAATCCAGTGACTTCCTCCACCCTCACTCTCTTTCTTCCTTTTAAATGACTCTTATTGAGGTATAATTTGCATACATTAAAGCGTATCTGTGTTAATGACATACTGTAGTTGATGTTTTGATAAATGAATATATCAACAAAAATCAAGATTTACAACTTTTCCATCAGCCCCTAAATTTCACTCTTGCTCCTCTTGCTGTCAGTTCTGCCCCAACTCTAGAAAACTAACTGATCTGCTGTCGCTTGAGATCAGATTCACCTATTTTATGATTTTATATAAATAACACAAATGTACTCTCTTGTGTCTATCTGACTTTATTCAGCATGTTTTCGAACGTATCTATGCTACATTTATTAGTAAAATTCTTCCTTTTTTCCATTCATTTTTATTGATAAGTGGACTTTCATCGTACATGGCTAAGACACTGTTTATCCACTCATTTATTCATGGACATTTGATATTTCTCTCTTACAAATAAAGTCATTGGGAACAGTCATGTAACAGTATTTTTGTAAGCCTGTGTGCTTGTTTTTCTTGAGCACAAGCTGGGAGAGGAATTGCTGGGTTGTATGGTAAGTATATATAGTGCAAACATTCCCCAAATATACCTTTTTACATGAGCATTCTGGTTGCTCCATCCACATCTTGGCCAGCACTGGTTACTGTAAATTCTTTAAATATTAGCTATTCTAGTGTATTCTTATGATTCCAATCTTCATAATCAAAAATTGTGGAAAGTTACAGTTAATGCATTATGAGTGTTCAACCCACCTTTGAGTTCCCTGGATAAATCCCACTTGGTCATGATGCATTTATTTTTTACATATTCCTGGATATGATTTGCTATTTGCTAAGAATTTTTAGTCTATGCTATGTTATGCCTGTAGTTTTCACTCCCTGTATTTTATTTCTCTGGTTTTATTAGGATAATACAAACCTCATAAAATGAACTGGAAAATATTTTGTCTTCACTTTCTGAAAAAAAGATCTTATATAGGAAGTTGCTTTAAAGGAACTACAAACTCAATTTATTTAATAGATATAAGATTATCATAGCTATGTAAGTATTCTTGAGTAATTTTTGGTAATTTATCTTTTCCAAGAAAACTTGAGCACTATGGAAGTTTTGTCTTAAAGTTCAGCATTTAATCATAGAAATAAGAGAAAAAGAAATGTCATTAGAATCAAATACGGCTAAGTCAGTCTATAAAATAAGTTCTTAAAAATCTTGGAATTTGCATTGCAAAGTCATTAGTAAACTTTTAGAACAGTTCCTGATTAAGCTCCTGGGATCAACGTGGTGTTCATTTTTAGCTATCTTTTTTTTTATTTTGTTCCTGGAAGCTGATCCTGAAGGTCAAATTAACATATGTAGATATGGAATCGTGAATATAAGTAGATTTTTGGGTAAGGACCATCTTATGGAGATAAATATGGGAAGAATACAGGTTAAATGTTGAGAGATAAATAAATTCTTACCAACTGATGACATCATATCAAGTGCCTTCTCTGTGGAAAAGTCCATGACTTTCCTTTGATTCCCTCAGTCTGAGAACCAAAGCCCTGCCCTGAGAGTTTTATGACCCAGGACTCTACATGCCCCAAATGAGGCAACCCCCGTATTCTTCCTGTATCCCCTTGATTATTCCTCCACTTATACTTGCTTTGATGCATTAATTCAGTGAACATTTAGATGCCTTCTGTTTATCTGGTATAAAGTTACTATGGAAACTAAGATGTCTATGGTCTCTGTCCATGTAAAGCTTGACATCTTGTGGGAGCAGAAGATACTAAATAATAACACATACTCTTGTAACTGTAAACTGTAGAAAGAAAAACTTGATGCAAAACATGAAGTTTCCAGAAAAAGAACTGGACCTGGGTTGGAGGTTAGAAGGGGTAGCTCTAAGCCAAGATCTGAAGACTATGTCCAAGTTACTTTGGTAAAAGATGTGGGAAGTATCAGAAGCAGAGAGAGTAGAGTAAGGGCCTGGGAAGGCCTAGGAAATAGAGAGCAGATGAGCTAGGGAGGAAGGCAAGGGCAGATTATACTATTATTCTGAGGCAGAATAAGGCTTTGATTTTTCCCTACAGGTAATCAAAAGCAATTTAAGGATGTAGCAGGGCAGGTACACAGCTAGCTTTATGCTTTGAAAGGTTGTTGTGGGGAACTATACATAAATAAAAAAGTATTTAATTATAGCTTCAAAGACTATCAAATATCTGTGCTTAATATAATAAAATATGTCTAAAGCCACTTTTTAGAGAGTTATAGAGTGGATAGAAATGTTTAAGGTACAGTACACATTCATAGATTAAAAGGTTCAGAACTGTAAAGGCAGGATGTAAAGGTAACGAATTTTCCCAAACTTATAGATCTATTAATTCCAAGTCACTTCCCACAAAAAATGGCTGACAAACCTATAAATAGGTGCTCAGCCTCATTGGTAGTACAGGAATGCAAATTAGAGCCACAGTGAAATACAGCAACTCACTCACCACACAAGCGCTGCATTGTGGATACCCCAGCCCAGCCTCTGGGCCCGCCTCTGTGGCTCCCGGAGGTTGATGGGCAGTTAGTGTCACCCACTTCCTGCCTTGAAAGCCTGCATCTCCTAACTGCTCTGCTCAAGGGTTTTCCCCAGCACCACACTGGTGTGCTTTCCACCTCCTGGAATGGAGGAATTTAACTTCCAGGGCAAGAGTCAACCAATTTAGGGCCGGACTAAGGACTAACACCTTAGCGTCCCCTCCTGTGGTAGAAAAACTCTGAGCCCTTCTCAAGTTGGAGCTCTAGCTGTCTGCACGGTCAGTCTACTCTAAGGCCTTCTATTCACCATGGCAAAGGAACACTCAGTCGGGGGTTCCTGCTGTGATCAGGAAACTCAGTGAGTCGCTCTAAGTGAGTGCCGGTGAAAGTGGAGAGAAGCAGGTAGCTGTGTGAGAGGTTTAGGTGCTGAGGTGGAAAGGATTTCTTTGGTTATGGTTGGATGTTGGGAGCCATTAAAGTTGGAAATGGACCACATGTGCAGTGCTCCAGCAGGGGCATGGCTGTCCCAAAAACAAAGAGTGCCTGGGGCAAGCCCCCTGAAGAAGTCGCTTCAGCCCAGATAAACACCAAGCCCCTAGACAATCCAAGTAATGTGTTGCTAGGCAGCTGGGTTGAAATTGACCTCATCCTACTGAGTATATAAATAAACCTGTGCTACATTGGTGGAACAGTTCCTTCTCTCCAGTCAGGAGAGTAAGAGCTCCACCCGACCCCAGCTTTTGTCTCTTCTTTATTTTGTCATCCTCTCATGGTCCTTCACCCCAAGAACCTCAAGAGGCACATGGGTCACAGCTGTTGGGACAGAGGAGAAATTGTCAGCAGTAACTTCTAGGCTTCAGGTAGATACAAATGGAAGAGCTGGAGAAAGGGAAAAGAATGCGAGAGATGGGTACAGACTCGGTGTGGAGGGTAACTTGGTGTGTGTAGGCTCTGGACTTTGAGAGCTTAGGGGACAGTTTTAAGTAGAGCCACTGAGCTGACAGGGTGGAACCTGGATTTAAGTATTCAAAGTCTGAAGCCAGAACTCTTTGAGACCATTGGATGGTACTGCTTAGAGAAATAATGAGGGGGAGAAGAATCAAGAACTTAGGATCTAGTTTAAATAAGGCCCAACATCTACTAGCTGGGAGAAGCACAGTAAGTAGACATGGGGTGTTGAGGAAGAGTTGTCAGAGGAATACAAGGCAGACCAGCTGTGGATGAGAACAGGAAAGCTGAGGAAGGAAAGCCTTTGAAGGAGATGGAGCCCCGCAAGCCCCAGTGTCTCAATACAGTTCAATTAGAACTGAAAATAGCTTTGGGGTTTCATTATATGGAAGCTATGGGAGGCCTTCTTGAGTGGCTCCTCTCTCATGCAGTGGTGGCAGGGATTAAGAAACCAGCAGACTCCACATGTGGCAGTGAATACCTGTGATCTGCAATCCCAGCATTCAGGCAGGCTGAGGCAGGAGGATCATGAACTCAAGTCCTGCCCAGGGCAATTTAGTGACTGAGAGAGCCCTTGCCTCAAGATAAAAAACTAAAAACGGGCTGAGAAATAGTTCAGTGTGAAGGCCCATGTTTCAGTCCTTAGCACTGAAAACAAATAAAGCTAGCGGAAGGGGCAATAATGGAAACAGCAAATACATTAAAGTTTTTCCTGAAGTTTGTCTGTGAAGGGATAGAGCACTAAAGGAAGGTTTTCATTTGCTTCTTGTTCATTTTGAACTAGAAGAGACATAAAAGTGCATAAGTGCCAATGGAAGAGAATTGAAAATGTAGATGGGAAAGGGTATGACACAGTAACCTGGAAGCTAGGAGGCCACAGGGTCCTGAGAACACAGACAGAGACCTAGCAGGTGATTTGTCCCAATTGCAAAAGAAACATCTCTCATTTAACACCGCTGAAACTTGGGTAGTGATGGTAATTGTGGCAACTGCTTTTAGTCTGTATTCTTCATTTGCATAACTATTCTTCCACTAAATTACAGTTTGTTAATGTTAAAAGAGATGTTGAAAATGATCTCGCTCAGCTGCCTACTTTTGCAGACGATAAAACAGAGGCTGCTGCTGCATCAGAAGTTGGCTTACACCTAGGCTCCCTTCATCCTCGTGTGCCATCAGTATTCAGTGAGCATCCTGGGCCTGGGTTGCTTCATGTGACGCATGGAACATTCTTGTCGATATTACTTTGGGAAAGTTATTTCTTTCATCACCAGCCTTTCTATTCACACTTTATAGTACAGGCCTTAAAGGTAACATTGGAAACAACTAGATTTTTAATATACTTTAGTATAGCAGTTCAAACATTAATACTGTATCTGATGTAGAAGCATGTGGATAGTTTTTAGAGGACTATATTAAAAGGATTGGTAGCTCACTTTTATTTGGGCAGATGAGCCTCAAGGCTCAGGATGCTGGTTAAGCTTCACCAGGTCGCCCCAGATTAGTGGGCACCTGGGCACCCTTCACTGGCCATGCACCTGTTCTGTATTTGCTGCTATCACATTCGCTGATTCCAGGCATGGTGATTCTTTTCTCCTATTGTATATGCAAGAAACCAGTTTTCTTGAGAGCCCATAGGTCAATGAATCAATTCTACTTTCCTTTTTTTTTTTGTAGAAAATCACCTTGTTCTCTTTTTATTGATTCATCTTATTTAGTTATTTTAAGGAGATTTTAAACATTTGTTACAGAATAATTTCAGATTCATAACTGAGTTGGGAAAATAGTTCAAAAACACTTTCCTATACTACTCCCTTCACAGCTCCTGCAAGTGTAGTCGTAGTACAATCAACAGACCTTATTCAAATTTTGCCAGATGTCACAGTAATGTTCTTTCTGTGGTCGAGGATCCAAATCGGTATCCAAAAATTGAATTTAGTTGCATGGATCCAATCTGGGAGTCATTTTTTTTCTTTTATTCCATCTTGACATTTTTGAGAACTGCCTCTCAATTCTGCGTTTGTCTCATGTTCCTTTGTGATGAAATTTAGGTTATGCACGCTTCTGTCGTGTAAGGCCTGGACCTGGGGTGTTCGGGGGCTTCGTCGTGAGCCTGGATTCCTTGCAAAACCACTTTCATTAGCCTGCTTCTGACCATGTCTGGAGTGATAACATAGTCCTTAATGCACCTAATACCTCACCTCCAGGGTTTTCATGAAATAATTTTTAAGAAATAATGAACTTTAACTGTTTTACTGTTTAATGTGCTACTTAAAACAGTTGAGTACTCAAAGTGTCAGTTCTAAATTCCTAACATTAGTCATCAGTCATTCACTAGGAACACAGCTAAATCATCAAAAACTAAGCTTGGACCATGTACTGAATCAACCAAAATTTCTGCAGATTAGAGTCACCCATAAATAACTTCACCGCGTAGCCCTTCTTTATGCCAAATGCATCTGTGTGAGCCATGGGGCGGCTGCACAGAGCTAACTCTCCATGAGATGGCAAACTGGGGACCATCACTAATATCCCCACACTGGATAGTAGGAGCTGACAGTGGTCAAAAAATTCTTTCAATATTTTACTTCAAATGCTACAGGAAAACTGCAACTGGATCAGGAATCAGACACACGATTCTGATCTCCCAACTTATTATTGTATCACCTTAGTTAAAGAATTTATATTCACTCTTCACTCATTTTAGCAAACTATGGGATGTTTCCTATGTGGCCAATTTGATGATGATTCAAAACAGGTAAGGAGTTTACGTGCTGTAAAGGGCTTAAGGATGGTGTTCAATGTGGGCAACAATAAGATATAGTAGTAATAACTGTCTTGATCCCCTTATCCCCTAATTCTGCAATCTTCTCAGCTTTGATTTGATTTTTATTGATTTACTTCATCTTCAATATTTCTCATGCTTTCTTGATTCTTTACGTGCCCAGTAATTTCTGAAGGGATTTGATTTTGCTTTGGTGGATACTGGATTTTTATTGAGCTTTATATAAACATATATCTATCTGTCTGTCTGTGTATAGGCTAAATATTCACATGTACTATTTTGCCATTTGTATTTCTTCATTTGACAAGTGTCTATTCATCTCAATTGTCCATTTTTTATTGTGGCACTTGTTGGGGGGGTCTAGTTTTTTTGAGTTCTTTATATATTCTAGATATTATTTCTCTATCTCAGGAGTAGCTGGAAAAAATCTCTCACTCTGTATGTTGCCTCTTCACTCTATTGGTTGTTTCTTTTGCTGTGCAGATGCTGATAAAAAGAAAACTCTTAAAACCAAAGTACTATTTTTACAAAGGAATAAATGAAAGTGACAACAATTTTTCTGTCAGTAATAATGTAGAAAGAACTGGGAAAGCATCTTTAAATTGCTAAAATGCATAAAATATGAATAAAATAAAATCTGTCAACACTCTTCACCCAGTGAAAATATAATTTAAAAGCAAATGTGAAACAAGTTAGACATGTAGAAGCTAAAAGAAAAGCACCAATTGACCTGAACTCAAAAATAAAAAAATGCTTGAACAAGTTTCTCAGATAGAATGAAAATGATACCAGACAGAAACTGAAATCTACACAAGGAACGAAGATCAACAGAATGGTACTTATATTTATAAATACTTAATTTTTAATGCTTAAATTTCTATAAAAATAGACAATGTATCGGGGAGTATAGCACATATAGAAAAGTAAAAATATGACAACAGCACACGAGCTAAAAGGAATGAAATGAAACTGTCCTATATTAAATATACTACATGTGAAGGAGTAGAGCAGGCTACAGAGTTAAAGGTATATATTGTATGCACAAGTGCTAAAGCAATGTCTACCACAAAGCAAAGAGATCTAGCTAAGAAACCAAAGAAAGAGATGAGGTGGAATCACAAAAACTGCAGAATTAATTTAAAACAATGTAGAAAGAGAGAAATCATGTAATAAAAATATGCAGAAAACAAATCAGAAAATGATAGCTTTAAGTGTAACTGTGTCAGCTATTAATTATGACATTAAATTTTTAGAAACTGGAAATGAAAAACATAAGTGGTCAAATCATGCACTGTTTATAAGAAATTAAACCATATAGCCTTACATTAAGGTGGGAAGGTTTAATACATAGGTTAAAAATAAAAGCATATTTATTATTTGCCATGACAATATTAAATAGAAAAAACTTTCACTGATAATACTAATGAATATTAACAATGGGTGTCATTGTATAGTGAAAAAGTGTTAACTTATCAAGACTTGTAACAATCTTAAACTTTTGTTAAGCCAGGGAAAACAGAAAAATCCTAGCTTTCAGTTCCAGATTTCAATGCCCATCTGTCAATATTGAGTGGGGCAAGATGGAAAACTGGCAAGGATATAGAAAGTTAAAAAACCACTATCAAGCAACTCAACATACTTAACGTATAGAACACACAACCGTGACAATAGCAGAAGTTTTTCTTTATACCTGTGGAGTGTCCACTAAAGTGGACCATATTCTGGCCATTAAACAAGTGGCAATAAATGTAAAAAAATTCTAATCAGGCAAAGTATGTAACTTGAACTTAACAGAATTACATTAGAAATCAACAAGAGAAAGATACCTGAAAAGTACCCAAATGTTTGGGAAAAATACTTCTAAATAGTTTACAAACCATAAAAGAAATCAAAAGGAAAATTAGGAAGTATATTGAAATGAGTGAAAACACAAACACAACATTTCAAATTTGTTGGATGACACTAAAGTAGTACTGAGAGAAATTTATAGTCCCAAATGCTTACACGAGTTACATTGAAAGATCTTAGGGCAAAGCCAGAGTAATAAAAACAGGAGTAAAAACAGATAGACAGGGCAATGGAACAGAACAAAGAGCTCAAAAATGGACTCACATTAACTTAGATATCTAATTTTTGATAAACATACAAGGAAGAATGGTTAGAATGTTCAACAAATGGTGGTGGGACAACTCAATATCCAAACATGTGCATATGTGCATGCATGAGAACTAAATCCATGTGTCACCCCCTATCTAAAACTTAACTCATAAGGATTGTAGGGCTAAATGTAAAACCTAGCACTGTAAACTTTTACAAGAAAATATAAGAGGAAATGTTTGAGAACTTGAGGTAGTCAAAGATTTCTTAGAAGTGACTCTAAAAGTGATCTACAATTTAAAAAATTGTAAATCTAACTTCATCAGAATTAAAATTTCTGCTTTTTTAAAAAGACATACTCAAAAGAACAAAATGGTAAGACACAGACTGGTGGAAAATGTTTGCAAAGCTTTTATTCGATAAAGTATTTGTATCCAAAATACATAATGAGCTCACAGAAGTCAGCAGTCAGAAAGCAAGCAAGTCAATAAAAAAATAGAAAAAAGATTTAGATGATGTTTCTACAAAGACTAGATATGGATGGCAAATAAGAACATGAATGATATTGAACACATTAGTTATTAGAAAAATATTATAAAGAGATACAGCTTTATGCCTCTTAGAAATGCTAAAATTTAAAGGCTTATTGCCTCATACATTACAAAGGAGGTGAAAGAACCAGAACTCTCATACCGCAGGTGGAAACGAAAAGTGGTATAAATACTCTCTTAGGTCAAATAACCCCTACCTTATTACCCAGTCATGCCAACTAGATATGAAAGGAATGTTCCAAGACTTCACAGTATTGCATTTCTGTAAGAGTCAAATGAGGTCAAATATGTAAATATGTTTTGCAATTTTCAACATGAATATAAAATATTATTCTCAAAACTCTTGAAACTGAGCTTTTTGGGGGCCAAGCAAAGCCTCACGGAATAAGCAGGAGCTAAACAACTGAGGGAGAAGTCCATGAAAAGAACAGTTGGGGTCATGAGGCAGAGAGAGACCTGGACTCCACAAGATAGGGAACAGTTAGTGGCATAGGCAGGAAAGGATGGTTAAGTGACTCCCTTTCTATAGCTATTTCTGTAGCTTTAACATACAGGATGGGAAGAGGTACAGCAGTACACACCTGTAATCCCAGCACTCTGGGAGTCTAAGGAGGAAGACCCCAAGGCCCAGAGCAGTCTGGGAACTCAGCGACTTACAGACATCCTGTCTCTAAAGGGGCTGGGTGTGTACATAGCTCAGTGTGAAGGTTTTGGGTTCAACCTGCAATCATGCATACACACACCACACAGGAAAAAAATACAGTAATAGCTAATGTGTTAGCAAAAGCACTATATTTACTACAGTTCTACATTATTTACCTTATACATACCTACTACCAGTAAGTTGAAGAAGATACTCTCTGTTGTCATAAAATGTTTTATATTAATCTCTTTGTATCTGTATGACACATATTACCAGCTTAAATTTGGGGAAATGCTATTGCTTCCATTCTAATTTAATTTTTTTTCTACAGCATCCTACTATATCATCTTGCTTCACTATATTCAAAGAACAAAAACAAAATCCACAAAATTAGATTATCCAGTGCAACTGACTAGATAGTTTAAATCCACACGTAGTTTCTGTTTCTTTGCCTTGCTTTTAGTTTATACTACAATTGCTAAGATGGAAAGTAGAAGCATTTATTCTATAAGGGCACACAGATAAAGACTTTACAATTGGATTTAGAGGACAGCATATCTAACAACTGCAACATAACTACAAATTGCATTACTTACTTTAGGTCATTGTTTTCTATAATTTTTTTCAATAAACTTTTTCTTTTACAACAGTTTTAGAATTACAGGAAAATTTCTAAGATAGAGCAAAGGGCTCCTATTCATTCCGTACCCAATTTGTCCTGATACTGGTGTCTTCACATTTGTATAAGACTTCTTTTTTCTAATTAGAGTGGCTGGATTGTGGGTGTAAAAATTTTTTATTAGTACATGCTTGTAGTGGATAATGATTGCATTCATTGTGGACAGTTATATATGTACATAATGTCCCCTTCCCCTCCCCCATCCATCTTTTGAGCCTTTTGTTAAAATTAACGAACTAGTATTGCTTCATGATTGTTGACTAAAGAGACACTTTATTCAAATGTCCTTAATTTTTAACTAATGTCTCTTTCTGTTGAGAGATCCCATTTAGTCATCATGTTTCCTTAGCGTGCTTTTAGCTATGATCATTTTTAACATTTTCCTTGTTTCTGATGACTTTTGACTGTTTGAAGATTTGCTGGTCAGGTGTTTTGTAGATAGCCTCTCAACTGGGATTTGTCTGATGTTTTTCTCATGCTAAGATATAGATCATGGGTTTGGGGAGGAAAATCACAGAAGTTAAGTGCTTGTCAAGGACGCATGTTATCAAATTGATTACTGATGTTGACTTTGGTCACCTGAGTTAGATGTGCTCTGTAATGGGTAGTGTTTCTGCTACCATCCCTCTGCCATTTACTTTTTCTTTTCTTTTTCTTTTCTTTTTCTTTTTCTTTTTCTTTTTCTTTTTCTTTTTCTTTTTCTTTTTCTTTTTCTTTTTCCTTCCTTTCCTTTCCTTTCCTTTCCTCTTTCTTTCTTTCTTTCTTTCTTTCTTTCTTTCTTTCTTTCTTTCTGGTTTTTTTTTTGGTGATTTTGCCAATATTTTATAATAGGAGTTTAAAAACATTCTGGAAAGTGGAAGTTTTAAGTTTTTATCATAATATTTTACACATGCTCCCAGCATACAATTTTGTGGGCTCGTATCGGGCATTTTTGTAGATATTGGTGTTTTAAAATAAAATTGTTGCATCGCTCTTTTAGTGTGTACAGAGAAATCTAAATATCGTGACAATTTGAGTTAATAACTACAATCCATTATAACAATGCATGCATAATCTCTTATGGAAATTGTATACTTTTTTTTGTCTTTCAATTTAAATTCTCCCACAGAACTTTATCTTAATGTAATATATTTTATATAGAAAATCTTTTTTGAGTACCTTATCATACATCACACTGACAAAAAAATTGTGACTAGAAGTTGAATTTTTAAAATGGTTTATTTCCTACGACTGTGAGATTATGTTCAAAATATTTCATCTTGATTGGGTTATTATAATTACTATTACACATTGATCAAGGTTACAAAGCTATGCTTATTTTTTTGTAGTTTAAAAGGTAAAATTTCATTGAAAATGCTTCTCTCAATGCCAGAATCAGTGTTTTTCCTGCATTAGTTCACACATCCATTGGTAAATAGTTATATTAGAAACATACAGATTTCTGCATTGATTTTATCCCTCCCCCACTTTCATAGAAATAACTGCTGCAAGAACTATTCATAGCAATGAATAAATGCAAATGAAAGGTTTTTGTTATAACAGTTTTATTCTATTCTTTCAATTCCATCCAAATCATGTTCCAAACACCATCTACTAATTTGTCAACAATATTTTTATTGCTGCCTATGCTAAAAATTCTGTTAAGTCCTTCTTCAAGTATGTGGAAATGTTGAGATTTACCCGACATGCCAAAGCACTATCACCTGATTCGGTGAGGCATTCGGGCTCGACATCTGTGAGGTACACCAAGAAGGATTTGCTAAGAGTTACCAGATGGCTCTTAATTATACCTGTTGCTCATTTACTGAAAGGCATTTTGTTTGGAACAGATTGGTGTCTTAGTTTGCATTCCCTGAAAAGTAGACTTGAAGAATAAATTCTTGGGCTCAAGAAATTTTATGGGAGGTGATCCCAGAAAGTACAACTGAGGCAGGGAGAAAGTGAGACAGAAGAAAGCAAAACAAAGCAAAAGTGAGTGGTACAGTGGACACTTGAAGCCAGGCCCACTTCCTGAGTATCCTGCAGAATACACCTCAGAACTGTCCTACCACAGTCAGTACAAAGGAATTGGGAGTGTACCCATTGATTCCTTATGTTCAGGCTTGAGGACCAGCGGGTGAACAAGTCCTCTCTACACTGCGAAGTAAAGACTCACGCCCTAAGATGGGGTGATGCGGTGAGCTCCGAGGCGATCTGCGGTAGGACATAGGTAGTGTCTGTAACCGCTGGAAAGTAGAAATATTGCTAATTTTCCTATTGTTAAAATTCTCATCTCATCACATGGTTGTGAAGTATATTTTCTTTAAAATATGAAGCTGCAGATGTATCTCATTTAGTTTATAAAAATATGCTCCCAAAGCAGTACTTTTTGTCAATCTTGTCAGCAAAATGAAATTTTTTTCTGCATAAAAATAGTCCAACTTCACTTTTAATTCTGATAAATATGTTAATATAATATTAAGAAATGTCATCAAGTATTTCTTGAATTTAATTTGCATTTAATGTTGAATAAATATTAAACATTACTGAAACTACTGAGAAATAAATTTCAGAATGCATACTGTAAAGAGATTTAAATGATGTCAATATAATGGGATTAATTGATTCACTTGTTAGTTCATTATAAAAACAGGAAAGTGAATCATGGTGCTGTTTTCATTATCTAATTTATAAAAATAGACACTATTAGCTGAAATTATGTTTGAAGTGAGATATATAATAAGATAGTATTTCTGTGGTAACTGTGTATTGTGGTAAATGCGCATGTCTATATTGATCATTCGTGTTCTGCTTTGGGGATTATTAAATTAGGACCGAGCGTAAATATCATAAATGATATCATAATTTCTAAACTCAGGATAAAACTTTTCCTAGCATTTAAAAGAAAAGAAATTCACCGAATACTAAAGCTGACCTGCTGAATCTAGCTGTGTAATTTTATTTATGTTTTTGTTCATAAGATTGGGAAGCAGCTTTTTATAAATAAAATTAGATGATAATTAATTTCAGGTAGAATATATGCTTAAGGATAGGTTTTTATAATGTGCATTTCAACTGCTTTATCACGGAGTACACACTGAATCAGAAGGCAATTATGAAAAAGGTGTGTGGATTTTTATCTAACTCATTTTGGGAAATTTGATAGTTTCAAAAAATATTCCAAATATGTATAAACAAATCAGTCACTAATATTATTTGGCCATTTTGATGCCCCTTTCTTTCAAAGTAATCATACATTCTAGGTATAAATACTGAGAGAAGCTAAAAGACATTGCTTAGTTTTAAAAAGTCATAGAGTATTTAAAATATTTTACTTGTGATTTGATCTCATGACCCCCCGCCCCCTCAAAGTGCCGCCAAGAGAGTTGCAAATATTTGTCTTCTGGTACTGGGGATTGAACCCAAGGGCACTCTACCACTGAGCTATACTCCCAGCCCTCTTTGTTCTGAGACAAGCTCTTGCTAAGTCATCCAGGCTGGCCTTGAACTTGTGATCCTCCTGTCTCAGCTCTCAAGTAGCTGGAATTACAGACATGTTCTATGAAGCCTGGCCAGGATAGGAATTTCTGATAGTAAATTGCTGTTACTTACATCCATCTCAGTCATGTAATTGAACATCCTGTTACATACTGTTTCACTTTTAACAAAAATCTGTGCACCCCAGGAAGGACTAGAAGCCCAAAGGCTTTGCATGCCGTAAGTAATCACTGAAGAAGACATCTTTTAGGGTTGAATGGATGAGGGCTTTTGTCTCCATGCTAGTAAGCCCCTTGGACACCCCGGCTTTGACAGCCTCCCGCTTTCTGGATGTGGGCGCATTCAGCTTTCCTACCTGCCGATTTATCTCCAATGTCTACGTCTAGCTTTCCTGTCATCCAGATCCCTGCCAGTATTTGTCAACAGCAGACTTTGCATTTACTACTTTGACAGGTAACAGTATTATTTCACAGATTTTACTTTATATCTTCTAAAGTTTTAATCAGTTGGGGTTTATTTGTTTGTTGGTTATTTGAGTTTCTACTAAGGTGAAATCTTTAGTATCTTTCCCTCATTTTTTTGTTTTATTTACATTACAATTTTTACTTATATATTCTATATGCTAATCCTTTGTTTCATATGTTGCAAAGACTATTTTCCAACCATCAGTGTCCTGTAACTCTGATTATTGAGTTAGCGTTGTCACCATCATCATCATCATCATCATCATCATTTTAGTACTAATAAAATAGTGTAATTGAGTGCTTAAATTGTGTGAGGCTTGTTTTAAGTATTTTATAAGTGCTACTTCATTTAATTCTTACAGCAGCTTTATGAAGTAGGTGCTTATTGCATTCCCATTTTATAGATAAGGAAGCAGAGATATGGAAAGACCTAAAGAAATTGGCCAAGATTGTTCAGGTAGTGAATGGTAGAGGCAAAATTTGAACTTAGGGTTTGAATTCCAGATCACTCATCTTTAGTTACTATACTGTCTCATATAACGCCATCTTCAATACAATATGAATAGTATTGAAATCTACGAATTTCCATTTTGGTTTATTATAAGTAGTTGTGAGTCTTGTAGTTAAAAGCTGTAAACCACTTCACAGTGATAGTCGACACTATGTTCTTACAATGGGTTATATATTATGCTAGACTTGTGGATTAAAAAAAATAAAAGAAGAAAAAGGAAAAGACAGCCTCTGCCCTCAAGGAGCTTACAGCGTGGGAGGGAGGATAGGCTGTTGCAACTTGGTGAGATAAACACTGTAATAGGATTCAGCACAGGGTGCTGAGAGAGTATACGGTAGGCTCCCTAATGTGCATTCACAGCGGTGATACAGACAAACATATCACGTGAATGACTCACACCAAATCTTCAGTCAACAAAAAGGCCCAATTCTTATCACATGTGCCAGGCTCCCCTCATCTTATGCATTAGATCAAGGCATCCTCAGCAATCCCTTCGGTGTGCTTGCTGAGATCTTTTTGGACACTGATTTGTCCACAGAAAGATTTTAACCAGCATTTTACCTTCATGGCTTTGACAGTTGGCTTAATACATTACCAACACCATTCAAGTCATCATCAAAACTCCTGGGTTAGATTTTACAGACAACTGTGGGGGCAACAACCAGGCCACTGATCAGCATTCTGAAGGCTGATCATCCAGTTCCTCGCCTGGTCCTAGAACACGAAAGGATGGTAGAGGTGGAGGATGACAAGATAAGGTCATAAGGTCATGAGGAAGAGCTGAGCCAGCAGAGGTGCGCTGGAGTAGCAACAGCTATAGTAGCTATTTCTCCCCCTCACCACCACCTTTTCTTTATGTTTTGCCTCAGTACCGGTTGCACAACATCTTCAAGAAATTAATGAAGCTTTACATTTTTGGCTGAGTTGAAGATGACAAGATATCACTTTGAATTGCCAGCATTTCAATTTAGGGCTCTGAAAAATGGAAAAGGTAACACCTATCATTAAATGAAAAATTTTAATTCCTTGGTGGGTTTAGAGGAGGGAAGAAGGGTTCAGAAATGCAGGAGACTGTTTTTGCCTATAAACATTTGTACAGAAGGGGGAAGGGCACTCAAGAAAAATGCCCCTTGCGACTTCCTATGAGGGCAAATGTTGTCTTATCTGGATTTTTTACTATGACATCATTTTAGTTTGGTTATTTTTAAGTATATTAGCACAAATATCTATTTCTTGACTGCTAGTGTTCTGTCTCACTTCAGTTGCTGTTTTAGCAATTGCCCTATAAATGGACAGCTCTGTGATCTCATGGCTGCTGGAAAGGGAGAGGAGAGTGAGCAGGGAGCGGCCTGACGGATGACACCAGCAAGCGGGCAGTCTGCTGTAAGTGCTGCCAGCAGCCAAGGGAAGACGCAAGGAGAGAAGTAATGGGGTGGGGTGGGGGACTCAGGTCTGTGGTGGGCTCTTTGCTGTTGTGTGAGAAGAGTAAGAGTCTTTAAAATTTTGCCCTATAAAAATACATGAAAGTTGCCCAATATTTTCCCCAACTAGGGGCTTGGTTTTCTGCATATTGCTTTCAATTAAACCTTGAAACATTCAACTATTACCTGCTCCCTACAGAAAGGCATTCTAGTAAATGGCTAAAGACCCCTCTGGAGAGGACTGTGCAAAGCGTTACAGTATATACTCTAATGTGGGTTCATCCTTCCAGGGGAACTGATCCTCTCCCTGAGCTAGTGTGGGTCTACAAATTGCATGATTACTCATTATATGAGGACTCAAGTCAGCTCTCAGACCTGGAGTTTTATTATATTGATTGGAAGTTGAACACATCATGGCCCCAATCATGTTGTATCTGGTTTGTCACCATATTTGTACGACTTGTTAACTTGCTTTTGCATCTCCAAGTGGTTGGAAGAAATTAAAAGGAAAAGAGTATTTAGCAACAAATTAAAAATTTATGAGTACTGTCAATTAAGTTTCATTGAATGACAGACACCCTCACTTATTTACATAGTTACTTGTTCTGCGAGTGATTTCACGCAGCCATGGCAGAGTTAGGTGATGTGACAGAGACCACATTTGGTGCTTTTATCACTTATAAGGTGAGGCTTAGCGCACTGCAAATTATAGTGGCGGTGCTGTTCCTCAACAGCATTTTGAATTCCACGCATATCACTATATTTTGAAATAATTTTTGTTACCAGTTCATACTATCATATCATGACCAGAAAAGATGAGAAAAGTGGACTTTGCATCTATGCTTTTAAAGCACAGTGAAGGGTGGATTACTTTGTTCTTCAAACAGATGGTAACATGGCTGGGGATCTAGCTCAGCGGTCTAAGCGCCTGCCCGGCAAGCGCAAGGTCGTGGGTTCAATCCCTGGTGCTGCAAAAAAAAAAAAAAAAAAAAAAAAAAAAGAAATGGTAACATGTTGTGTCTATTGTGCAATGGTACTATAGTTTCCATGTGGCTCATTTGTTAGCCTAGAAAGTAAAAAGAGCCATTTACTGGTGGTGAATTAATAAAATCATGCTTGCTCATAGCAACCAAAGAAATGTTTCCTGAGAAAATAAGTTTAAGATTATTAGCATTCCAGCAAGAGAAGTTGTTTAAAGAGTTCAGAACACTTAGAGCAACATTAATAGTCAATTAAGAAACAAGGCAGATGATTTGGAGTGGGTTTTTTGGGCTCTTGATGAGGTGATAGATGTTTATGATGTTGCTCAGTTGGTTACTCAAGGAGTTAATGCTTGAACACAGAAGTGACTAAAGAATCAGCCTTTACCCACAGTTTGTACAGCAAATGCAGGTCAGTATATGCTCAAGGAAGTGGAGAAAACACTAATTCAATGTAACACGAAGTGGACTCGGCTATGATATGTTATAACCGAGAGCAGTAAAAACATATATCAACCAGAAGAAGGCTTGGACAAATTTTCAAAGCTTGTAAGAATGTAAAATTTGTGTTTATTTGTTGAGCCATCCTTCAACAGATACAATGGAGAAAATGCTAATCTATCATATGTTATTAAACCAGAACAGTCAATGGGGAGTTTCATTTACTATTGCAGAGTTAACTATTGTCAGTGTCATGCATTTTTGTTAGAAATAGAAATTAAATATTACGTGTTTTCTTATCACGTGTTTAGCCAGAACAGTCAATGGGGAGTTTCATTTACTATTGCAGAGTTAACTATTGTCAGTGTCATGCATTTTTGTTAGAAATAGAAATTAAATATTACGTGTTTTCTTATCACGTGTTTAGCAGTGGTCAGTGAACTGAGGACTGAGAATGTTTTTATTTTATTTTATTTTATTTTATTTTATTTTATTTTATTTGCAGCACTGGGGCTTGAACTCCCGACCTTGCGCTTGCCAGGCAGGCGCTTAGACCACTGAGCTAGATCCCCGGCCCCTCTGAGAATGTTTTTATACAGAAAAAAACCTGCATTAAATCACTACTGTTAGCATTGAATGGCTATAGAAATTAGCTTTTGCTGCAGACTCAATAGTGTTTATTAATGAATTCAACTTAAAAATATAAGGCAAATGGCACTTACATATGTGAATCTTAAGTACAGTAAAATGACTTGTATGGCTAATGTTTGAACCGCAGTTAGCGTTAAGCTGCTTTACGCACTTTCTGAGTTGTCAATAGTTAAAAGGCAAAGTGAGAGCTCCATTACCACATAAATTTGCAGTGGCCACATCCTCAAGCTCGAGCAGCTGGAACAGTCTTTTTTCAGGACTTGATGTATGTACAAAGGAAATAGTATTTAACTGTGCAATTGGGAAACTTCTACTAACTTTACATTGAAAGCAATTAATTTATAATGTAATGAACTGCTAAAAGGCAAACATGATCATGCACCCCACACTTACATCTCAGTCAGTGCCAGTCTGTACATTCAATGTTGGTCCTGTAAGTATGTAATGGAACTGAAAAATTTCTATCACCTGTTGGTAGAATGGTAGCCATGGTAGCCAAATAAATGAGAGATACATAGCACAATGTATCTCTCATTTATTTGTGGTGATGTTTGTGTAGGCCAATCTACTGTACCGCCAGTCAGATAAAAGTATAGCAAATACAATAAAGGACAATATGTAATACTTGATCATGATAATAAACTAATATGCTACTGATTTTTATTTTTATCATTATGTTAGTGTATACTCTGTCTTACTCTTCTCATTCCTGTGACAAAATACCCAACACCCACGAGTTAAAGGAGGAAAGGTTTATTTAGCTTTCAGTTTGTAGAGGTTTCAGTCCATAATCAGTTGGCTCCATGGCAAGATGACCTGGCAGAGGGGAATTGCAGAAGAGAACCAGTTCATGGCAGGCAGAAGACAATAAAATTAAGCAAGCAAAGGAGAAAACAAGCTTCTTTCTCTTCTTTATATTATAACTAGGCTACCAGGATTAGGGCATTGCCAAACCAATCAGTGTGCTAATTTAGTGATCACACATATTTAATTCCTGCACCACACACTCTAGATTCAGCCACATCTGAAAAAGCCCCACCTGTGACCACATGAGGCTTTAGGGGTACATCTAGACACAAACCATAATATTCTACCCTTATCCCCCCCAAAGGCTCATGTACCTTCCTTTACAAAAAAGGCAGTTAGTCTGTCTTTAAGAGTTGCCAAAGTCCTAACCGTTTCAACATTTCTGAAAAGTGCAAGTCCCAAGTCTCCTCTGAGATTTAAAGCAAAGTCTTAGCTACAAGTCCCTCTTCCTTTTACAGATGAAAATGAAGTTAAATACTTCCAACATTCAATGGCACAAGATAGACATTTCCATTCCAAAAGTTATAAGCAGGTGAATACAAAGGACTGGGACCAAAGCAAGTCCAAAATCCAGGAGGGCAAACATTAAATCCCAGAGTTCTGTGTGCACCTTACCTGGCAATCTGTGGCAAGATGTGAATTCCAAAGGGCTTGGGTGGCTCCACCATGGCAGAACTTCTAGTGTTTGTAGCTACCGTGGCTTCTCTTGGCTCTGCTCCCTCCTTGCAGCTTTCTTCAAATGATCCTCATTACTGGATTCTCCAACCTTCTAGGATCTCCAGCACATGTGTGGCTTCACCCTCACAGTTTCATACTGCCCTCTCAGAGGCACACTGCCTGGCCTCCCAGGCCTTCTTCTGAAATATGGGTGGAAACCTTCCTGTCCTGACAACTCTTGCATTCTGCATGCAGCTGGAATCAGCACCACTTGGATTATGCCAAGGTCTGCCACCAGCTGGATCAGTATCCAGGTTTCCTTCTCTTTTAGCTGTAAAGGTCAAGTGCCTAGGCACCAAATTCCAATGAACAACTTCCCTAGGCTTCTGCCATTCTGGAACATGATACTCTGGGGCTCTCTTCCCAAAGTGAATTTTTTTCACCTTTGCAACTCTGAGGTTGCAAAGACTGGAGTCCTGTTGGTTCTTGTGATGTACTCAGGCCATTTTTTTCTGTTGTTTCCTTCTGAAATACTTGGTTTTCTTCTTGCTAGTCTTTTAAGTGACCAATTTCTCCTCTGTTCTTCTTTTCAGGCTGCAACTCTGCTGGAGCTTCCTTTCTAGCCAAACTCACACTGTTTTTAATCATTCTGCTGGGCTCTTTTCTATTTATTCTCAACATAAATCTGACTAAAAGCCCTCAACAATAGCTATGCCACTGCCTCAATATTAGACTGCCTTGAAATTTCTTCTTCAAGATTAATTAGTCCACCCTTTTAATCTTAGTCTCAGACAAAGTCTCTGGACATAAGCACAATGCAGACAAATATGCTGCCAAGTCATAACATACATTGTCTGGAGTCCAACAGCCAATGCAGATACCTTTCAAGCAGATACCTCCTGACCCTGGTCTTTACCAGCAGAATTTCTCTCAACATTCTTGTCTTCTGAGTTCTGACCAGAATCACCCATCAAGTACAACCTAATACATGCCAACTTTACTTTTTAAGCTAGTGTCTCTGAACCTTTCCAAACTCTTCTCACAAATTAGTTCCAAAGATCCCTGAACCACATGGTCAAGCACAGTCACAGCAATAAACCTACTCCTGGTACCAAATTCTGCTTTAGTTACTTTTCTTATTGCTGTAACAAAATACCCTACACCCACAAGTTAAAGGAGGTAAGGTTTATTTAGCTCGCAGTTTATAGAGATTTCAGTCTATAATCTGCTGGGTCCAAGGCAGAGTGGCTTGGCAGAGGTGAATTATAGAGGAGAAAAGGTTCATGGTGAGCAGAAGACAGCAAAAGTAAGCAAACAAGGGAGAAAACAAGCCTCTTTCTGTCCCTTTTGTTGTAACCAGGCTACCAAGATTAGGACAGTGCCAAGTCAATCAGTGGACTAATTTAGTAATCACACATCTTTATTCCCAGCATCACATACTATAGATTCAGTTATGCCTGAGAAAGCCCCATTTATGACCACATGAGGCTTTGGAGGTACCTCTAGACACAAATCATAACATACTCTCAAAAATAGTCTACTGCAAAACAGTCATGTTGGTAGCAGCCTCATGCATTCTGTGCTTACTGCATCTCCTGATTGCATCAAGAGGTTATGTCAGGTTAACCATCTAGGTTTGCGTAAATGCACTCTGTGATGGTTACACAACCCAAAATTGCCTAACAGTGCATTTCTCGGAATATGTCCCTATGGTTGAGCCACACATGAGTATATAAGAGAAGAATCTGATAGAATCACATAAACATTTTCTAAGCAATGAATATGCTCAAGTAAAATGATATGTTCCTGAACCAATGTTAACATTTGACAAAACTATCTTTGTAAAAAGATAGTTTCAAAATTAGATAAAATCGATCTAGAGCCAAACCTTCCTGCTTGAGTCAGCGCCATTGTGGACTGTGGGGAGAGAGAGTGAGCCCTGCCCTACCCAAACCAGTGCCATGCATGGGCTGCCGCTGGCAGGGGGACAGCCAGATCCCAGCCCCTTCTTGCTTGGGGGCTGGCAAAAAAGAA
>RJWT010002853.1:0-38867 GCA_004365215.1 Cuniculus paca
TTAAGCCTGCTGCTTGCTGTGTTTCAGACTTTGTGGCTCCCACTTTCTCTGTGTGGGTAGATAATAGCCATGTAATCATTTTAGTGCAGGTGCATTTAATTAGTTTCTTGCTTAAATGACTTCTATTAAAGTAGAATGGTCAGTCTTATAAGTAGCCAGTATCCTTGCAGTGCATTTTTCCCTTTCCTTTTTCTTGGGTCTATTTTTGGCAGAATGACTGAGAAACTTTTGAGGCAAATGAACTGTACAATGTTTTTGTTTCCAAGAGATGGGCCTCTGGGATTCTAGGCAGACAGGCCAAGAGGTTTCTCTGACTGTTAGTGTTTGATTGACCCTCCTGATGTTTTATTTTCTGTTTAGAGGCAGAATCATCCCAACACCATGCTCACAGGCATCCCCTGGCCAGTACCCCTTTTGCACCTCAGTGGATCACATGAGCCAGATGCTGGCACATACTACATGTCTAGGGTGTGCTTGCTTATGCTTTACCATGTGGGAGAGGTGGCCTGTGGTTGGCCCCAGCCATTTTCTCTACTCAAGCCCTTACTCGTGCATCTACTGCTGCTGCCATCTTGAGCTTAGCAGGTTTAAATTTGTAAACCACCGTGGAAATACCTAAAACATCCTCTCAGAACATCCACAGGAATGATAGAAAATATTTTCCTCTGGCTGTGGTTCTCTGCAGTCTTGTCACTGCTTCTGAGGGATTCTAACACTTTTGGTCTCCTTGACCCATGCTTTTAGTAATGTTTGGTTTCTTGGCTCAGGGATCAGTTGTATATTTGGTTTTCTTACTCTTATGTTGGTTCCAAACTCTTGGGACAGCTGGTATGGTTTGCTGGCTCATTTGGGTCTAGGAAACATGCAGAAGGAGCTAGGGAGGGGTTGTTTCTCTGTTTCCTTATCGCTCCTGCAGCATGGGGAAGCCGTCATGCTCAGGAGCCTTGGAGCTAGTGCCACCAGCCTGCTAACTCTCATGGTAGGAGGTGGCAATCATATGAATGAAAGCTGATCATGGGCAAACTCTCCCAGGGGCAAGCAAGCAAGATACGGATCCTATTTATCTCTAGTTATCCACAAAATGAACACAGTACCTGACAGAGGCCAGCATACCAGAGTACTGCTACTTCTAATAATACTAACGAGGGTAACAATGGTTCCTCTCCCTCTCCCTCTACTCTCTCTCTCTCTCCTTCTCCGTTGAATACAAGGAGCACAAAGCTACCTCCTCAGCCCTTTTTATTTTTGACACAGGGTCTAACTAAGTTGTGCAGGGTGTTGTTGACCTTGAGACCCTTTGCCTCAACCTTCCAAGCAGCTGGGATTACAGGTGTGCACCACCACACTTGATTTAAAATGGGGCCTCTTGCCAGGATTTAAAAAACACCAGCTGCTCAAGCCCTCCTGCCCCAGTTTCTGACAATATCCATAACCTCCCTAGAAGTGCCATGATAGGATCTCACATTATTGATCTTCCACCATGTGCAGTACTTTACATACACTATCACTAATCCGCCAGCACTAAAAGCCTGCCTTTACTTGTCACTACATGTCAGGTGCTGTTTGAGGTCATATCCATCATTCAGTCCTCACAATAACTGTGTACTCTAGGTGCTCTTATCTCCCTGTGGCAGCAAGTCCAAACAACCTTTTTACATCAAAGATGTCTGATACAATAATAGCAGCAGCGGCTAACATTGGTTGGGTACTTACTGTGGACCTGACACTGTTCAAAGCCTTTTGTGTGTATTAATTCATTTAATCATCACAAAAACCTTATGAGGTACAAGGTAGGTATTATTATTTATTTTCATTTTACTGGTGAGAAAAATGAGACAGAGAGAGAGTTTAAATGTTTTCCAGCCTCATCCACTGATAAAGTTTTCTAGTCAGGCTACAAGATAGGCATTATTCTCATTGTAATCACTAATAATAAGTAAATCAGTGACATTTTAAAGCTGGTAGAATTTGAGCAGACTGACCCAAGAGAAATGCAGAGTTCCTCTGTTAAAGACAGAATTATTCTTTTATTTAGAAAAATGTCTTAATCAGTCTGGTGTTGAAAGCAAGGTATCTGGACATTGTTGGAGGAGCAATTTAAACAAAGATGAGGTGATTGTTGAGTGTAGTAAAATAACAGAAGGCTTGGAATTGATCACCACCATCTTGAGATTGCTGAGGTACCTGCAGAAGAATAATGGAGGTGTGGTCAGTAACACAGTAGAAGGTTGAGGATCTTTGAGGGAAAGTAGGATAAATTCCCAGGTGAAGGAATGAGTGGATTCCTTGAGACAGGGGTGGGTGACATCCAATGTGAACTTTTTTCTGTGTATGATTTTCTCTGTCAACCCCAAAACTTCTATTGAAGTTGTTATGTAGAGACTAGGGCTGGTACACTGGAGGAGGACATGGAACAGACTTTCTAGGAAGTGACCAATAGTAAAGGGATTCCAAAACTTGGGCTATAGCTGAAGGTGAGTCCAAGTCAGATGGCAATGGGAGAATAAGCTGAAGTTTAGACTCATGTGGAAGTAGGTATAAGAATACCCCAAATTCAGCAGGGTGTGGTGGTGCATGCCTGTAATCCCAGCACTGGGGAGGCTGAGGCATGAGGATCTTTGCGAGTTTGAGATTAGCCTGTGCTACAAAGTGAGTTCAAGACCAGCCTGAACTGCATAGTGAGACCCTGTCTCAAAAAGACAAACAAACAAACAAACAAACAAACAAAAAAGAATACTCCAAATTTCCTTTCCCAAATATACCCAGGGAAAATTAACCATATATCAGGACAGTGGGAAGAGGAAGTAGTTGGTGAGTCATGTAACAATCAATTACTTTCTAAATTTGAGGATGTTAATCCTTTAAGGATTCAACCTCTAAAAACAGAAAGCCTTTTTTCCAAATGATACTAAACAGTAAGGAAATGTATCACCTCCCTTATCAGGAGGTCCAGATGAAACTTCAGTGTTGGTTGATTCATTCAATCAGGCATGTCATCAAGGGTGCAAGTCCTTTCACTCCTTTCTGCGATCTGTAGGGTTGGTGGTCCTGAAGTGACTACAGAATCTCCAAGAGTCACATCTAGGCATTTGATATATAGAGGAAATGTTTTCTCTTCCTGGCTTGCCTAGGTGAGAGGCAACTTTCTCAAGTCTGTTGGTCAGGAGCATGGTCCTCTCTGAATTAGTCCCTGGCAGGGAATTGAGATTGGTCTTGGAGGTAGGTGAGGGGTTGGCTTCCTCTTGACGCACATGACTCTGAATGGGAAAGGTAAAACCTAAAGACAGGCAAGATTTGGTTGTCAGGAGGAAATCAAAGTTGTGTACTACTCAGTGGCCACAGAAGTAGAGTAAGCAGGAAGAACAAACATCAGATTTCTCACAGAATGCTTCTGTTGTGTTTCTAGTGCTACAAATGAAGCTGTGGCTCTCTAGTCTTACAGATCTTAAAGATCAGCTAGGGTATGTTGGTCCTACTCAGCGAAATTCTAGGCAGCTAGTAAAAGATTAAGAAAGAGCTCTATATATTGGTCTAATGAAATCTTCAGGATATAGTTTTAAGTGAAATAAGTAAGGTGTAGAGTAGTACATATGTGAAAGGGGGAAAAACAAATACAGGCATAAACCACAAACTAATGAAAGTATCTCCAATTAGGCATTGTTTTGTAGGTTTGACTTTTAAATCATATAAATTGAAGCAAGAAAATAATCCTCAGAAATTGAAAGAAGAAGAAAATAAATGAACCTACTTACATATCATGTAGGTGGTCTAACTGCATCAAGATAAATTCCTTCAAATGACATTAAAAACTCAGTAATTTGGACATCTGTTGTGGGATATATCTATTCTAAGAAGAAAAAAATCTGCAAAGCAATCTTAAAATTGTTAATGTCACTAGGAACTAGATTTTTCAATGTAACAGTAAAATATAGCATGGTAAAATAAAAAAAGTTAAGTAAAACCTGCTATCCTAAATTTGAATTGGAAATATAATATGAATTCATGATATATTTTCTAATGACTATTTCCCAGAAATTTCTACTAAAAAGTTCTAGAATAGATCATTAGCAACAAACCCTCAGATTATGGTCTGTCAGTGCTAACACCTAGCAAACAAAACCAGTGTTTTGGCAAAATGGCAATCTGTTTGGTAGTGTAAATGTGGAAAAGAGGAGGGGCCTGGAAGAACTTATCATTCCAAAATAGGCAAATTAATGGCAAAGATTCCAATCTTTGATTTGTTTTCCCTGGCCCTCAGAACAACCAAATATTTGATGAAAGCTTTTTTTTGGAAAAATTTCAGTTAATAAATGTAGAAAAAAATGATAGATTTAAAACATCAGTGTTTCAACCCTTAATGAAATACTCGATCTAAGTAATTAACATCAATGCCTGCTAAAACCATTTGTTGAAAAGCTGATAGGGAACTTCATAATGGATGATCAGGCTGGCAACACCTGAAGTCATTGATCAATATTAGCGTCAGGCATTATGTACCTCCTAATGTGATATAATGGCAGGTACACAGCACCACCTATGAAGTCTTCTTGACAAAAAAAATTGAACCTAAATATAATCAAGCTTTCCAATTTACAGGAAATAGTGAGATGTAGAAACAAAATATACATAGACTTTTTGTAGGATTCTGATTTAAACAAACTACTGCTCAGAAATATGAGACAATAGGACACATTTGAGCACTAGATATTTGATGATATTAAGGAATTACTGTTAAATTTTCAACTATGGTGAGGGTATTACAGCAATGTTTTTAAAGGCTCCAATTTTCTGTAGATACATAATGAGCTGTTTACATTTGAAATAATATAAAGTCTTGGATTTGTTTCAAAATAATATGGATTGTGGGAGCAGGGAAGAGGGGAATAGGTTGACAAGCTTAACCCTACACTTATAAATACTGAGGCTGCATGCTCACTCTAGTTTTCACTTTGATATATGTTTAACTCCTTTCATAATAAAATGTTTGTGAGGAAAAAAAAATCAGCTCTGTCCAACCATCTTTGATTCACTATGATTCTTTTGCTAAGGTCCCTGAGGCAAAGTCCTTTTTGCTCAGATCCCAGACGTGCACAAACCATGGCTGTGTGGAGCCTGTCTTAGGAGTGCTAGGGCTCTTTTACATACACTGGGACTGTGATTATCCAGGTCTCTTGTACGCTGGTGTATTAAACTATTAAAGCAACAAAGATAGTTTTGCACTTTTAATTTATTAAAATGATTGTAGAACTGGCAGCAGTCTAGGCCAAAAATGGTTCAGAATTTCCCACCCTACCACAGGTTATATTTGTAGCAAGAGAACAAGGAGTGATGTGTGGAAAACAGAAAGGAGGCACAGAAACAGCCTGATTGGTGACAGCTTATGTCTGTCCTGAACACGTTTGAACGGTTGGCTACTCGTGATTGGCTGAGATTCAGTTACTTGTCACACAATCAGTTAAGTTTGTTTACACATCAAGTTAGGTTGCAGTTTACTCTGTGTGGAGACAGCTTTAGGTCTAACTGTTCTATTTAACAGATCTTCTTCCTCCCCAACTCCTTCTGGGTTCTGATCTGATGACAGGACGCAATGGAGTAGTCTGGCTAAATTGCACTATGTATTTGTTCTTAGGCATTGTGGCATTAGTTCTCAATTGGCATATCTGGGAGTAACAGTAGGACACAAATAAACTGTCATCTACCTGTGGCTAAGACTTGACATCACTTCTCCATCCCCAGATCCATGAAGTCTGGGTTCCTGTTTAAAGGTAAAGCCTATGAAAATGTTCAATTTTCAGGAAACACTCATCCTCAGAAAGTTCTCCTACTGACCTTTATGGCTATTTTCATTTATTCTAATAAAAACTCTAAGTCAATTAGTAATTGTAAAATTTTCTTCATTCAATTCTTCATACCATTGGTGTTTGCCATTGTTTGTGCATGCTAGAATCTAAGATAGTATTTGATTTAATGCAAAATTGTACAGTTATCTTTAATTTTTATGCAGTAATTTTCATGGTATCCCAATAACACCTTAATGTTCTGAGGAGTATAGTACTTGGTCAAGTTGGAGAACAAAGCACTACAGGAAAATTGTTTATTATTTGGTGTCAATAAAAGTTCGGAGGGTGGTTTTGAGGGGAGTTAAAAATAGCTTCATCCTGGGCAAGAACTAAAAATAGAAAACTTCATCTCTACTCTTGTCTTGTTTAAAAACATGTTTCCTTGACAGCAAATGACTTAAAAGAAAGTTAAACTATTAGGAGCAGCACCCAACCAAGGAGAGAAGATATTTCAGCATAGCTCTATGTTTGAAAGTTTGTGAGTGTTAATGACTGAACTTTCCAGGTCATAGGCTATGAGATTTATTTCTTACTCTAGAAGATTTAACTGGTTGTAATAATATAAAAATGGAAATTAATCAGAATGTTTTTCTTTCATTCCCTCTCATCTCTAAGAAAACAGTTCAAGATTCTAGCCAAAAGATAAAGACAATAGCTGGCAAGAAAAAAAAAACTTTCCATTTAGGCAAGGACCTTGAAATCTTAAATAAAACTGAGTAGAGAAGGACACCTTTTATTTAATTGACATTTTTACTTTGAAAAATTGGAAGGAAGGGCTGGAAGGATTTAGGTAGTTGGTTAATTAACTGTTACTGTCTCAGGCTTCTCTTTTAACCCAAGATGCCTGGGTACTTGTGTGCCATATATTGCAAGGGGGAATCCTGTGACTAAAACCCTGCAGCTATGATTTCCTACAATACTGGCTATTTTCCAGGACAATGATTATTTATGATTATGCTCTGTGGATAGAAATTTTTATTTATTGCTACAAGGATGAGATGCATAAAAATTTATTTTAAATCTGTGTGTCTTCCCATTCTACTTGGTTCCAATCTTTTCAGTGTTTTCTTCCCATTCCTCTTTTTCTCCCTCTTTTCAAGGCAGACATTTTGCTATCTTACTTCTCTTATCATATGCAGTCAGAGTCTCTCACAATCAGAGTCTTCTCTCAATCGGAGTTGTGCTGTTCACTGGCTACATGTGGCAACTGAGTACCTGGCCTGTGGCTAGTCCAAACTGAGATGTGAGTATTAAATAAACACCAGATTTGGAAGACTGAGTATGCAAAAATGAATATGTAATCAATACGTAATCAATAGGTTTTAAAAATGCTAACTACATGTAGAAATGAAAATATTTCAGATATATTGGTGTATTAGTTACTTTTCTCATGACTTTGATAACATATTTGACATCCAGTTTTAAAGAAGGGAAGGTTCATTGTAGCTCACAGTCTGTGGAGGTTTCAGTTCATAGTTGACTAGCTCCAAGGAAGGGTGGCATGGAAGAGGAGAAACAGATCATGGGAGGCAGAAGGCAGCAAGGCAGCAACAGTATGGTAGTAAAGCAGCAAGCTATGACAGCATGGCTGCTCTTTCTGTCTCTTGTATTCTATCCAGGCTACATGCCCTTAGGGTGGGCAGCACTCACAAGCAGGGTGGGGCTTCCCATTATCCATTCCCAGAACTACGCCAAACCAATCAGAGGATAAATATAATAATCATATATCCTTGATACTAGCATCACACTCTTAATCCCAGAATCACTGTAGATCCAGTCACCTCCGAAAAGCCTCCCCTATGATTGCATGAGGCTTTGGAGGAACATGTAGGTTCAATCCATATCAATGGGTTAAATAAACCATTACTGAGATTAGTTTCACTTTTTTCTTTAGTGTTTTAATATGATTATGTAGTTCACCTAATGTTTCTGTTGGATAGTGCTGCATTAAGAAATAGTTGTGACATAGTACTTTGGGATTAAAGGTGTGAGATTTGCAGTTAGATTCTTAAATTTGACTTCTGGATTTCTGATGTAGGAGATTAGGGCAATGGCAGGCTGGCTGGAAGACAAGACATAACCTGTCAATCACAAAGACTCCAACTGGAGGCTGGAAACAGGATGTGCCTGTGTGACCTGATCCAGAGTGGATGGGACCTGTCAATTATGGTCAGGATGTATGGGCAGAACAAACTCTGACAAACTGAATCTGCAAGACATAAAAGGCAGCAGCCATTGAATTCATTGCCCCTGGTGCAATCTTGCTGTTCCACTGTGCTCCTGTTTCTGCAGTGGCCTGTCTTGCTTGTAGCACTTATCTCTTCCTTTCTTCTCTTTTCTTTACTGTTTCCTTTACTTTCTTCACTCTCTCTTCCTTTATGTTAAATAAAAGTTGTATTTATCTATTTCTTGGTTGTCCTGGCCAATTCTTTGGGCAGGACAGAAAGAAGCTGGAATCTTTGAATATTGTGCTGTCCAACATTTCCATTTCAAACATGTGCAGCTTTAAACACATTCTAAACCTCACTAAGGCTCCGTGTACCTGTCTGTAAAATAGAATAAGAGTTGCGGCTTAGGGATTGCCTGAGACAGCTGCTGGATAAGAGCAAGTTCTGACTATTACTCATTACTTCTGTGATATTCCTGCTCTGTTGCATTAATTTCTCTTGCCGTAATCACAGACTGTTTTGAAAGAAGGCACAAGTAACTACCTCCTCAATTCCCTAATTTATGTACGTAAGGCAATCTTCTCATCATTTACTCATTAATCCTTACATTCAGCTTTATAGTATTTGCTCTCTTATGGTCTGAATGTATCCCCCAAATTCATGTGTTGGAAACTTGATATTCAGCATGATAGTTTTGGGAGGGGTTTGAGTCATAGGGCTCCATCCTTATGAATGGATTAATGATGCTACATAAAGGACTCATGGGAGTGCATTCTCTCGCCTCCTTTTCTTCCCTAAGAAAACAGTTTCTTTTATTCCTTTGCCTGTCATCCTCCAGGTAAAGATTCAGTAAGAAGGCCACATAGGACGTCTAGTGACTTTATCTTAGCTATGTCAGCTTTCAGAGCTGCAAGGAAATAAATTTATATTCGTTATAAATTGTCTATTTCTGAGGTATTCTGTTAAAACAGCACACAACAGACTATGCATGCCTTTTGAGTATGAGAACATGGGGTTTACGTAGTTCCTTTGTTTCACTCGCTGTGTTCCTTTACACATAGAAGGTGGCCAGCAAATAATTGTTTAAATCATGAAAAAATGAGAAACATTCCTAGGAAACACAGATTTGGTAATAGGAACTAGTTTCAGGTATTGTCAGAGACATGCTGAGATCCTACGACATCAGTATGTGAAATGTCTTTGTTTCTGATGGTAACCTGTAGGATTATAAGATTGACTACTGACTGCTGCTTTTAAGCATCCCACAGCAAGCATTCCCTAGGAGGAGGAAAACCAGGATTTTTTTCAAAAAAAAAAAGAGAAGATACTATCTCAAATCTTTTTGAAAGTCATTTTTTAAATCCCCAAATCATGCTTCCTGGCTTGCTTTTCTGTTTCTATTACCAGTAAAAATGTATTCCTTTATGCTTCAACTTAGGTAAGGTAAAGGAAGCAAAATGTACCCTTAAATCTGCTCCCAGGAGGTAAGAGTTATGATTAGGTAGCCGATCTTTGCTCTAAGAGACAATCAGAAGGGGGAATACATGTCTTTTTCTCTGCAGTTCTGGGAGAAGCTTAGTGATAGATACTGGGTGCCCCCTGTTAGCTATCTCCAAAGGTTAAACTAACTTATCAGTCTGGGGCCCAGATTCTTGTGGATAAATGAAAGCTGCAAACTTCAGGCAAAGAGCACAAACAGAGCAAGTGCTGTCCTGTGGCTCGACCCTGCATTCTTGAGGTGACAGAAGAACAGCAGGATCCCTTGGACAGTGTCTCCATGGCACCCATCTCATTAAGATGAAATGAATATGAATGAGTACTGGTCCAGACTGTGGTAGCCTTCCTGATTTAGCAGCTTTAAAAACTAGCCACCAGAACATTGTATATAATGTTACTAGTCTAACATTGTGGGATACAAGAGAATAATCCTCATTTTACTTAGATGCAACATGCACGTGTCCCACCCAAGTGGACTGTGTGGTGGAACATGAGGCTAGTCCCAAGCCCAGTTCAGAGAAACCTCACTCTGAGCCATACTCAGAAGGAAATGTGTAGATTTCCCCCAAATATTAACTGAAAGAACTTTTATTTGTGGTGCCCTTACTATAAGAAATCTGTGTTGTTTTGTTTTGGTTGTTTTAATTGTGGAGCTAACAAAAATACTTCATCCCTTTTGGCAAAGTGCAGGAAACAAATAATTTTTCATGATCCTCAGAAGCTATACACAGAAAGAAACAGGTGATCATAAAGCTACCTGCTTCTGGCAATTTCCTCAGACAAATTAGTAAAACAAGCGAGTTGATTCAGCCTCTGTGGGGCTTGGTGTTGTTTCAAGTCCTTCTTCTCTGGAGCCGGCCTCTTACCTAAATTCTCCTTTGAACACATACTATTCTATTTTTATTGTCCTCTCCTGCATGAAGAAAAACACCCATTTGCTGTTCAGATAAAAAGTGCTTTCATGAGAAAGAAACTAATAATGCTCCAGTGAATGAGACCTTTGGAAGTTCCCATACCATACCAATTTCCGACTCCTTTGTTCAGCTTTCAGGGCCCTCCGCTATTGTCAGATACACACATTTTTCCTGATGAATTCATTCTATGCTGCTATAAATCTTTCATTCATCTCATCTAAAATTGAGTTCCCACTCATCCTATTCTGGCTGACACCATTTTACGTTCTAGCTCTTCTGCAAGTACATCGTTTCTGTAGCTATTCTAACTTTGTGTGATCTGTGCCTACCTAAGGAAGAAACTACCTTCACTGTTCACTATCACTTTAGGTATGTGAATCTTATCTCTAAGCTAGTGGCCAGCACCAATTAACACATGGTGTTTTGTCCCCAGAACCTAACTCCTGCTGAGAATACTGAGGTCTCATTATTGAGGAGAAGGTTCTGGCTATCATAGCTATTCCAAATCGGGTAAGGTTCCAAGCATGCAAGGTGATCCTTGTCACTGGAGAATACCAAGTAGAGGCCACTTACAAGGGTCTCACTTAATGTGTAGGTCTTGGTTGGTGTTCTGAACATAGTTATCAAATGAATGAGCATAGGGTATTGGAGAAAAGATTCAGAGATTTAATTGCAATCTGACAAAATTCTTAAATTGGAGATTCTATTGTTCTGTGAAACGGTTGCTTATTAACAATAAGCAGTTGTCAAACTCATGGAAGTCTTCCCTTTGAAAACACTTTCACATTTGTTACCTCACTCGAACATAGCAATGTCAAAAGGAAAATGGAAATAAAAGGAAAATGATGGAAACATAGTAAGAGTGTGTGAGAAGTACATGAGAGGAGAGGGGAATGCAAAACTAATCAGCATATTTTGGTTATATGCTCTGACCTTGGGTCAGTTAGTGGTAGGGGGCTCAGTAGAAAGGAATAAGAAATTAATGAAAAAATTGGGCCATAATTGAACTTACTTTTGCAGTCTGGTTCTAATGCCTGTTTGTGCTTGGTTCTGTTGAAATACCCAGCAATTTAGGACACTATGCAAATGTTGTTGGCTTGACTCTTGAATAACAAAGCTAGAATTGCAATTTGTGTGAATGTTTTTAGCTGAGTTATACTTGATTTTTGTTACATAGTGGTAAAGTCCAATAAAACACTCAAAAAACTGGAAAATTTCAAACTGGGGAGACATCGATATAGGTAGACATGTGGTTATATAATTAATTTATATCAGGAGGTATAACAATTATATATAGAATTTTCAAAGTAGAAAATAAATTATATATATATTATTTTTTATTTTAATTACAGTAGTACTTTGGTTCATGAATTCTTTGGTCTGCAGACAATTTAGTTCACAAACAGAAGTGTTTGGTGAAACTTTTTTTTGGTGAACTCTGCATAGTGTGACAAACACAACTATGGTCATCTTCCCTGTGTGAACATGGAAGTTTCCATCTTTCCCAGAAAAATGGAACAAATTCAGTTTGTGAACCAATGTACCACTGTATTTTAAATTTATTTTAATTTAGTTAAATTACATAAATATATATTTAATGTAGTTAAGATATATATATATAATCTATATATATCTATCTATATATATATAATTTGTTTCCTGCTTTGAAAATGATACTTAAAGTGATGGTATATGGTAAGTCATTATCTAACAAGGAATGCTAATTTTAAGAGTAGAATATCTTAAAGGACTGACATATTCTATCAGTAGTGTTTTGCTAATATTATCTTGTAAACTATGACAATACAATATCAATAAGGAACAAAATTATCAATTACATAGTATGTGCAAGTTATTTTGCTAAACACCGTCAAAAACTTTGGTTACTGTCTTGGTTACTTTTCTGTCATTGCTGGGACAAAATACTTGATGCCCAAAGTGAAGGAAGGAAAGGTTTATTTCTTATAGTTTTTGGGGTTTTAGTCCATACTCAGGTGGTTCCCAGGCAGGGTGGTGTGGCTGAGGGGCAGCCATTCATGGTGTCTGCAGGCAGCAAGAGTGAACCACGCAAAAGAGGGGAAAAACATGTCTCCTTTCCCACCTTACATTGTATGTTGGCTCCACCCCTGGGTGGGTGCAGAACTCACACTGCTAATTCCAGTGCTACACAACAAATCAATCATAAATGTTAGATTCAGCTGCTTCCGTGACTACATGAGGCTTGGGGGGGCATCTATGTACAAACCATAACAGTTACTTTTCCTATTGAGGAGAATACCATGAAAAGACTTGGGCATCATTACAAGTAAAGTGGGAGAATGACAAATCGACCATTGTGCATTGTATGGGGCTGAATGTGCTTTCTATTGTTAAAGAATAAATTATCACAAATGGCATAGGTTAAAATGACATTTATTTGTTATTTCACAGTCTCTGTGGGTCAGGAGTATGGGCACAGCTTAGCTGGGGTCTTTGCTTAAAGTTTCAGAAGGCTGTAATCCAAATATTCGCTGGATGGAGTAGCTTTCTAGATCTTGGGGACGTTTTTCACAGGTTATTGTCAGATTTTAGTTCCTTGTGGCTGTAAGACTGAGAACCTATGTGTTGCTGGCTGTCTTTTAAGGTGCTCTCAGTTCCTAGAGGGTGCTCAGTCCCTTGCCACTTGTCTTGTCCTGGGTCCTCACATGACATGGCAGTTTACATCTTCCAGGCCAGCTGGAGAATCTCTGACTTCCTCTGTCTGGGTTTTCTTTCAAATGATTTACCTTATTTGAGTACAGTGATGGTGAACCTTTCAGAGCTTTCAATGATACTCACAGCCCACTGCAGCATGTGTGCCATAGGTTTGCCACCATTGCCTCAATAATCTACACAGTACACCTACTCACAGTAATCTCACATTTGATTAATTCAAAACCAATGGATTAGTATCCTAATTACATCTCACACTTGATTAACTCACAACCAATTACAACTCAAAACCCTAATTATATCTATAAAATAACTTTTCTTTTACCAGATAACACAATCTAATTACAGGAGTAAAATCCCATCAAACTCATAGGTTCTGACCACACTAAGAATTCATCTTAGAATTTTTGTCTACTACACTAGTCAGTCAGAGACAAAAACACAATTTTCTTTGTTAGGGGCTGGGATGTGATCATGGAAAGCTATGTTTTTCCAACACCAATTCTTCCCTACCAACTATAAATCCTCACTTGTGACATTGACTGTCTGGGGTGAGCATCAGATCCTGTAAGTTAAATGTTCTGTTTGGCCTCATTTCATATAGCCTCTGCAAGTCCTATGGACCATTCATGCTTCTGCCTGATGAGTTACAAATTTGAGACTATGGCTACCTCTCAAGTTTAATAATTTACTAGAATAATTCAAAGAACTCAACAAAGCACCACACTGATATATTGATTTATTATAAAGATTACCAATAAATAGCCAAGTGGTGAGATACACAGGGTGGTAAGATCTTGGGAGAGAGTTTGATACCCTCTTTGTACATCAATGTGATCACCAACCCCAAAACTCACCAAACATTGTTTTAGGATTTTCATAGAGGATTCCATAAGTAGGTGTTATGGACTGAATGTTTATGTATCCCTCTCTACAGACCAAATTCCCCTGTTAAAATCCCTAATGTGATGCTATTTAGGCAAGAGGCCTTTGAAAGAAGGTGAAAGTTAGGTTAGATCGTGGGAATGAGGTCCTCATAATCAGAAGAAAAGAGGCTCTCCTCTATCTTTCTCTGCAGGCATCAAGGAAAGGCTGTGTGAACACATAGTGGGAAGCAGCCATCTGTGAATCAGGAAGGGAACCCTTACCTACACCTGAATCTACTGGCATCTTGATATTGGATTTCTCAAACTTATACTTGCGAGAAATATATTTCTGTTGTCTAAGCTGCCCAGTCACTGTTATGTTGGCATGATAGCCCACATAGATTAAGATAATAATTTGATTGAATTATTGGCCACGCAACTTAAATCTCTAGCTTCTGTCCTTTCCCTGGGATCTCCTCAGGGGAGAAGAGCTGAAAGTTCCAACCATGTGATCAGGTGGTAAGTCCCTTCTGTGACCAGTCCCCATCCTGAGGCTATCTAGCCTCTCCTTCTCATAGAATAAATGCAAGTATAGTCAGTGGCACTTTTTATGAAATAACAAGGCACTCTGATCATTTAGGAAATTCCAAGGATTTTGGGAACTTATATACCAGGTATTATTGATGGGCTACCCCTTCACCTGTCTTATAAACCGGAAATTGTAGACAAAGATCAAGTATAATTTTCATCATATCACAGAGGGTATTGCCATTTTGCGTACCAGAACATTGATTACAACTGTCAACTTGGTCCAACCAATTCAAGTACTACCATGGTTTGAATCAGTGTCCCCCAAAGGCCCATATGTTAGAGATTTGGTCTGCAGCTCATGATGGTACTGGGAGGTGGTGGGAACTTCAAGAGGTGGTTCATTAGTCACTGTGGGAATGCTGGACTTTTCTTCTGTTTCTGTTTCCAAGATAACATAAAGTGGGCAGCATTCTATACCATGCACCTTCTGCCACAATGCTCAGCTTTGTGACAGCTCTAAAGGCAGTGGGACCAAGTGATTGTGTGCTGACACTTTGGAAACTATGAGCCAGAACAAACTTTTCCTCTTTATAAGTTGATTATCTCAGGTATTTGTTACAGTAATGTTACAATGTTTGAAAAAGTAATACAAGTCTATTCATATGAATATGTATGTGAATATGTTTAAAATAATACTCAATACAAATCTATTTTCTATATTATACGAGATGTCAGTGTGACTTTTATGTTTTCTAAGCACAAGGAAATACTTAAATGGTATTATTTAAGGAATAATTCTTTACCTGCTTTATTTTACATTTTCCTTTTCAGAGCATTCATGGTTATTTTTTATCTCACCCCAGTCTACCTCTAACACAGATCAATTGTAGATTGGAATCTCATTTGGGAACAGGGGAATGATAAAGGACTCTGGAGAATTTTCAGTCTTCCTGGATGCATTTGCACTATGTAATACCTTTGCAGAGCAGTTTTCATCAGCTGGGTGTCTACAGGTGTAATCTGTCCTGTTCATTTTTATAATTGCATTCTTTACCAGTACTGAAAGTCAGGCACGTTGCTGTCAGCTGTTGCCTGATACAGAACAGTGCTGCTTTTTCTCACTGTTATTTTAGTGGGGTTTTATAAGTTATTTTTGCTTTGAGGACAAGAAGAGCAATCTTCAGGGGGAAAAATGCTTTCCAAAGTTTTTGCAGTTTTCCTTTGGGTATGTCCTATACCAGACTCTCAAATGTATCCCTTAGCTGCAGCTGTGTATATTTTTTCACGTCAACATTTTATTTCCATGTATTGTATGCCTGTGCTATAGGTGTAAGCTACTTTAAACTGTTACTCGGTGATTTGACACAACTTTCAATTGACTCTGTGTACAAAATGATGAATGTTCTTTTATCTTTGAGCATCACCTGGCAAGTCAGCAATGCCTGTGTCAGAGACAGGCCCAGAAAATTTTCAAGGGTAAGAAAGGAGAGAGGCATGGAAATTATGGAAGATGTAGAGCAAAAGAAGAGGCAAGAAAAAGTTAACTAGCAGAAGATAAACACAAGCATATACACATACACCAAGATTATTTCAGTCGATAATCAATGGTGAAACAATTTTAAAATGTAGTTTTACAAGTAATTTAGGTCTTTGAAATGTTCCCTTTTGGACGTAGCCTCCAGTAGGTTAAAAAATGGGCTAACTGAAGACCAGGAAAGATATAGGACCAAATGGGGCAGAGACACCAGAAGTAAGGAGGCAGGGTTTGAAAGAGCCTGGAAGAAATTTCAGCGTGAATTGCAAAGTGATCATATTTTTAGTGGGGGAAACTTACTTCATGGACCAGCTAGGGCAGGACTAGCACTGGGCCTCCTGACTGTACTGTAAATACACTTATTTCTGCAGCCCACACCATAAAAGAGGGCAGCACATCTGATTATGTGTCTCTGACAAAATGTCAGAGAAATGAAAACAAATGGCTGCGCAGTCCCCAGGGGGATAAAGAGTTCAATTATTAAGCTCCCTGACCAGAAACATTGTGATTTAGTCATCTAGGATGATTTTATTCTATTTCCTATTATGGCTGCACCACATAAATCTGTGTTTTATTGCTAGAGTGAGATGCTGGAGCATTTCAAGATTACTTTTGGCACTGTCTGAGTTGGCTCACTGCTGTGCCAACAAGTACTTGTAGAAAATTAGCAGCAATGATATTAATCACTTTCTTTGGGTTGTTTATTCCCCTAACCTGCTAGAGCTTTTTTTGTCCTTTCCTTTTTCCAAACAAAATTCCCTTGCACAAATGAACAAAAAAACCACAAAAAACAAATCAAAAATACTCTTCTAAAATACAAGTATTTCAAGTGGAATTAGAGAGTTAAGTGGCAGAAAGGACAGATGGCCGTCCTGTCCTGGGATGAGCCAGTTGTAATGAGGTGTTCTTTGTATGATACTGTAGTTATGTCATATACCTCAGGCCTGGAATCCTGTAGGTTGCGGCTGCTTGAAATAGGAAGGAAAACAAGGAAAAGTACTATCTTGCCTACTTTCTTCTTGTTGCTGAGACAAAATATCTTGTGCCCAAAATGAAGGAAGGGTTTATGTAGCTTACAGTTTTTGGAGGTTTCAGTTCATATTCACCTGGCTCGTAAGCAGGGTGGCATGGTTGAGGGGTAATTATTTGTGGCTGCTGCCACAGATACCAAAAGTGACAAAAGCAAAAGGGAAAAAAGGAGGAGTAAGTCACTTTCCCTCCCTTATACTGAATGCAAGCAATCTGCTCCAGGGTGGATGCAGCACTCACACTGCAAATTCCAGCACTAGACAAGGAACTAATCACAAATTCTAGAGTCAACCATTTTTGAAAGGCCCACCCACTATGACCACATGAGGCTTTGGGGGGACATCCAGACAGAAACCATAACAAGTAGTTTTCAAGTGCATAACACAATGGCCAATGTATTAATGTATTTTCTGTCCAAATAATGAAACACTGGGGAGTGGATAACTTATAAAGAAAAGAAGTTTAGGGTTTATAAGTTATTCACTTGCTGGGTTCAGTACTATTTGTTCCCTTTGCCTCTTCAACTCTATATAGTGAATGTTCCCTGCTAGTACTGGTAGTTGGGCACCTCATCATTTATTGCCAGATTCTCTAGCATCTGTAAATGGTCTCTTCATTAAAATCTCTTTAGTAAGCCCCTTTGCATATTCTGTCAATTTCTAGTTAGAACCTGGATCAATATAACCATTTTCTATTCTTTCCATTGTGCCTTACACAACCCTCCTTCCTTTCTTGTAAAAAAATTCCTGAATAGTGTCTTTTTTTTTTTTTTTTGGCTTCCTGAAACACACCCTTTTGCTGAAGCTGAAGTCAGAGACTACTTTTTTCTTCTACGTACCCCATGTCTTGAGTGGCTGTGTTATTTGCACAGTTCTGCAGCTTTCAGAATTTAATTCTACTGCAGACTTTCAGCTTGTCTTACTTGCTGCAGCCACATTGCCCCATCAGAATGGCTGACTTCCAGTTCCCACTTGTGTCACCTGCCACTCCCAACCCCCCTAGCCACCTTGCTCCAGGATTCTGGCTCAACTCAGGTTACTCCTAGTTACTCATCCCTTCACCTGTTCCTGTATGTTAATTGAGGAACTCAATAAAGGAGGCCAGACATCAGTATTCCTCTGGACCCCAAGATGTTCTGATGTATTTTCCAGTCTTTAAAAAAAGTAATCTTTTTTTTTGCTGTCCCCCCTTTTGCTTTCTTTTTGTTCCTTTAATCCTTAAAATCTTACTTCCAGTCATTCCACTGAATAGTCTGCTTTAACAGTCACCACTGGGGTTCCAGTTGCTAGATATAATTATTTCTTTTCCATTTACTCTGACTCTCTCCTGCATTTAAACTCAAGATTATAAACATTTTCGAATGTTTTCTAGGTGCCCAGTAGTATGCTAACATGATTTTATAGGCCCAATGTTCTCATATCATTTTTGCAAGTTTATAATTTTTTTTGATATTCCCTCTTCTATTGCTTCCTAGTTTTTTCATAGTTTCAATTTTATTCTTTCCTCTTGAATCACATCCTCAAAGTTTTGCCCAAGTCCTTCTTGTCTCTGTTTTTGGATAATTGTATGTTTTTCACTTGATTTCAAATGTCATCTGTCTGTTGATGACTTCTAAGTTTATATATCAAGATCTGCTCTATTGCTTAACTAGATTTATTTGAGTCAGGATGATAAAATGTATGTAAAGAGCAGTCCATAGTTTTCTCTGTAATCTAATGCCCTGTGGACTCTGAATAGGACTGATTTGACTGATTGGACCAGACCAAATTAAATTAGGTCAGGCCTGGATAAGACCTGTAATGGAGGATGGGAAATGATTAATTATATGTAGTAATTAACATGAACCTGGGAGTCAGAATAGTTGGGTTAAAATCCTGACTCCACCATGTACTCACTGTGTGCTCTTGATAAAACTTGGGGAATGGTTCTCTATTTTTTTGCTACCTTGTATGCAAAAAGGGATAATAATAGAATCCCTCCCCTTCAGTCACCATGAGAATTAAATGAGATAATGCATGTAAAATGCTGAGCCCTGCACATAGTAAGGACTCACGAAATCTTAGCTATCTCAAGTCCTTTGGCTTATTTCTCTCCCAAGGGAAGAATGTCTTTTTCCAAGAAGTGTATGACAGAAAGCAAAAGGCATTAATGCAGAAAGCTCAGTCTTTTGTGAAGCAAAAATGTGGAGCTCTGCTCTGGGGCTTTGTGACAGGGATTCATTTGTTGCTCATTATGAATAGGTTGATGAGAGGTAGGTGGGTTAAAGATGAGGGAAAAGCTTTGTGACGGAGTTTATCCTGTTTTCTGGGCCCGGCTTTAAGAAAGCTGCTTACACGTGGCTGGGCCCGAGCAGAGCTGCCCTACTTAAGGCTTTTGTCAGCACTTCCTTTGTAGATTCTAATTTTCAGGGCCTAGAAGTGGCTGTGTTGAAAATATCCTCTGAGGGCTTGAGACTGGTGTGGAAGATCTTTATCAGGTACCAAATAATCTTGTCAAGTTTTAAAAGAGGGAGACAGAAAGAAAGGATACAATGTTGGAAAGAGAATGAAAGGGGAAGACAGGAAAAGAAAAAGAGGAGAAGTGAAAAGGTGAGGAAAAGGAGAGAAAGAGAATTCTTTTTAGAGCATCTTAGACACACACCTGAAAGTAGCTCCTCTGTTTCAGGTATTCCTTCCTTTTATAACATCCTTGTCCAGACCCTCTGCTGTTATAATTAATTGAAAAGAGCTATACCACAGAGCTTCCTGCTATCTTTCTGTCCCTGTGGTAAGGTTCCTGTTCACACTAGATGAATACACTGTCAGTTGCCTGCCCTTCATTCCTGCCAGTTCTGAGTTTACTAAACTCCTTTTCCATCTAAGAGTATGCCAGCCTGATCTCTAAGTTCTTTCAAATTTTGGACCATTGTTGTTGACATAGAAGGATCTTTGATTCTCTTTTTGGAAGCTGCTGAGTAGGCTTAAACTAAAAGCAAGACTTAGGCAAGGACCTATGAAGGGAAATAAGGCACAGTTAGGTTTAAATTTATGATTATTTCCTCCAGGAATTCTGGAAATTGGGCCCCTTAGCATATACTCCCCATCCCTGCACAGATGCTGTGGTAAAGATTTGAGAGGGTCTAGGGTTGGGCTTGCTGTGTAGGGGTAGGCATGAGCAAAAGGGCCTACCTACACTTTGCCCTACCTTACCTAGAGTGACAAGGCCTCCACCCCTACTAGTGCACCTTCTAGGGAATTTGGGTTTCTCATGCTCCAAGGGAGAATCATTCAGGACACCCTCTTGCATTTCAAGAACTGAGGATGTGGGTGATCTTTAAATTATAGAGAAAAGCCACATTCTGGAACCTCCTTTTTCCCTTCTGTCCTCAGGTGCTCAACAGTGGAAGAGGACTGTATCAGTCAGTGTTTTACTAGAGAAACAGATATAATGCAAGACATACAAATGTATAAGAAATTACAAGATTGGCTTATGATGGTCAGTCACAGAGTTGGATGAGGAAGTGTGCAGAGGGTGTCTGCACACTACAGACCAAAGAATTAAATAAACCCAAGCTCTGGAGTTCACTGCAGTGTCCTGTGCAAGTCTATATCAGGAGTTCAATGGGTCTGCCATGGAAAGTTGAAGAGTCTATGGCAGAAGGCTGAAGGACCTGAGCTGGAAACTGAAGAGTCTGCACTGATGTCCAAGTGGAATGGAAAGACTGGAGCTCCTCCAAAGAACAGAAGCAGATCTATCCTTCCTCATTTCCCCTTTATACCATCCAGGCGATGAGCTGTCCTAGGTTGGGTCTTCTACAATCTAGGGTGTAGAATTGCTGATCTGATTTAGTTAAGCTTCTCTTAACTAAACTCAAGTTGACACAATCAGCCATCCATTACAGATACCTCAGAAAGCACAGTTTGAAGGCCGACTGCATGTGACAAATTTCCTTTCCTGTCCTGAATTCCACTCAGGCAACTGTAGAGGAGTATGATAGGTATAAAGCCATAAGACCAGAAAGAAGAGCAAAGGAAACAGGTGAAAAAATCCCATATATTTTAGGAAGATGGAACATGGAGAGAGGACTGGTAGCTGGCTAAACAAACTGGAGACAGTAGCCACTGAATGTTCTTATTTGCAAAAGCCACGCTAAAGCCATAGCAGAGAATGCAACAGGACCTTATGTCTAACGTAGAAATTGCTGCTATCCCTCCTGAGTCTGGACAAAGGTTCCCAGTGGTGGGTGAGCTTGCTATGCTGAGCACTCTCACCTCTCCTGACCATCACTGCAGAGAGGACCACTGCCTACTTCCTAAGTGATGGGAAGGGCAGGAAGCCTGAGAACTCCAGGTATCACATAGGAAAACCCCCCAGAAGTACTGAATGCTTACTGCTGCTGCAGAAGACGTGCAAAAGAGGTGAAAGGATGGTTTCCCACTTTGTTCCCAGCCTCCATCACTGTGTGGTTCAATGAGTCGCGCTTGTGCATGAAAGGAGGAGAAAGAAACCAGAAAAGTCTGTTTGAGTATTATTATTTTCCACAGAGAGAGGCATACAAGTTGGCTTTTATGGGCTCTCAGGGGGTAGAATAATGCTAACCAAACAAGGAATATGGATCATTACATAATTACACATAAAGGAAATGTTATGACCAAGAGGGAACCAGAAGAGAGCTGGAAAGAGAAGTGTCTGGAGATTTTGATCCAAACAATCTGGATAAAGAGGCCAGTCAACTGCTAAGAAGACAGCTGCATACCCTGTGACCCAGAGCAACAGGCCATCATCCAGGGTAGCATTAGTATTAACAGGATAAGCTACCAGAGGAAGGAATTAGCATGAATTTTAGAGTCAGAAAAATTGGTTCCAATTTCAACTCTTCTTAATAGCTTTGTGGCTATGAGAACTCTAATTTCTACGGGCCTTAGTTTCCCCATGTGTAAATTATTACTTGGAATCGTTGCTATAATTAAATGGGAATTTATTCAACTCAGTCATTTGACAAGTCTTGTTTAAGCATTAGGTTTTTTGGCACCTATCATGTGTCAGGTGCTATGCTATGGATGTAATTAAAGAACTTGGCACTACGCAGCAGTTAACAAATGTTGGTTTCTCCTCTCAGATGATTTTAGTTCTTTCATTGTTCAATAGTCCTAGTCAGGGCCTCATGAATTTGGAGTCTCTGTGTAGGGGTAGAGGGTTGGTTGTTTGGAAAGCAGGATAAAGTCATTTTAGGTCATCATTCATTCTGGCATTAAGAATGTTCTGGCAATATTTCTATCAGAGCTGCCTGTGTTGGTTTAACAGTTATGAACTCTGAAGCCTTCTTCCAAGCAATAACCATTTCTGCCCAGCCTTCCCAGCTCTGTACCTCTAACTGGACCTCAGATCTATCTTGGAGACACTGTTTATGGTGTCAAGAGGCCCTTTAGTGTCATGGCCTTTGCACTGTGGACAACTGGAGCTGAGGTCACTTGTTCTCTATGGATGCAGAAATGGCTTGATGAGGTGCTCTGGGTCATGGGGTATGCAGCTGTCTTCTTAGAACTTGACAGGAAGCAGTTGAGTAAGGATGACTAGCCACTTAATGGATGTTAATTACTGCTCACAGCATCCCTGTAGGTCAGAGGACAGAAGGATTCTGATGTCAGGTCTGACACGCTGTGGCTGGCAGCAAGCTGGCGTGTACATTTGATTAGAGTTGTGGTTAGTTTAGCACAGCCAGAGGGACCCAGATGGATAGTTTGAGAGGTGCCTAACTTGTGGAAGGACAGTTCATCCTCTTTTTCCAATGATTTTTTTTCATGACGAACTTTGGCCTTTGTTTCTTCCATCTCCACATCCCACAGATTTAAACCAGGATTCCTAAGAAGTACAGCATCTAATTTCTAAGCTCCAGTTTTCTTGATGGAACTAAGATCAGTAAGTCTGTGGAGTGTGAGTTTATACAAAGTTCTCATTCATTACATTCCAATAATGGATAGCGTCAAGTGTTTCTGCTGAAGTGTAGCGGCAGGCTAAAAAACACAAGAGTAATTAATATTACAAACTGGAGAAGCAAATGGCAGTTTTCTTAATGCTAATCTGTGGTTCTTGCAGTAAAACAGAGATTTGTAGAAGCTCGCTTGCAGTGTGTCATTTTAAAACATCATCTCTTAAGTGCTCATTAGTTCCGTTTTAGCTGAGGTGGCATATGGAAGGTGTCAGCTGTGAATATTTATTGGGGTTGGAATGCACTCTTAAGAGAATGCTAAGGGGAAGCATCTTGTGATATCAATAGAGCCTGCATGTGTCATCCAGAGGAGGCCAAAGACCAGCCTCTCCCTCTACAGGAGCTGGGTAATGGGTCCCTCTGGAGGTGGTGCAGAATGATGTGGATTGCAGCAGCCCTGCATCATCTCTGGCTGCATGGACTTCAGACATTTGAATTCAAGTGCATGTTGGACAAAAGTTACTTGGCAGAGAATATGAGGCAGGTTTTTCCTTTAGTTAAGTGAGAGGTTCAACATTGCAAACAGAACCTTCAGCTTTAGCAGTGCCAGTGAGACATGCTTGGCCTCTTTCCATTTTGGTCATAAATCTGTCAAGACAAAAGGGGTCTTGTGTCAAAGACAGGATTCAGGAGGTGAAGACAGTCAAGACAAAGGGAAAGATTTCATTTTAGACTATACAGATCCATAGAAGCAGTCACAGACAATGCTTTGCCTTGGACTCTCGAGTTTAGAGGATGAAAAGACAGAAATCCTTGTATACATTTATCAATATAGTGAATCATGTATTAATTCCTATTTAATTGTATTCTTGTTCACATTAGAGAGTCTCTTGAACATACTTTAAAATTTCATGTAAAACTAGCATTTTTAATACTCTGAAAGTATTTTAAAACTTCATAGCAAAAATAGTATTTTAATAGTATTTTATTAAGGTGTAATTTATGAACAGTTAAACTCTCCTTAGTATACTGTTCTGCCAGTTTTGACAAATGCATATGGTCATATAAGCAACACTCAACCAAAATATGTGATATTCTCATAGCCTTCCCAGATTTGTGTGCCTCTTTGTATTCAATTTCTCAGACTCTGACAACTGTTGATCTATTTGCAGTTTCTATAGTTTTTCCTTTTCCAGAGAGTTCTACAAATGAAGTTATGTGTATACTTGTTAGTCTAACTTCTTTCTCTTTACAAATTGCATTTGAGAGTCACCCATGTTGTTGAATTATCAGTCATTTGTTACTTTTTTATTGCTAAATATTTTATTCTGTGGGTATAGCACATTTTACCCTTTGCCTAGTATGGAAATGTTTGGATTGTTAACAATTTGGGGTAGTTATGCATAAAGCTATCTATACATAGTTTACAAGTAACCATGAGTTTTTTATTTTACTTGAGTCAATACAGTGAGAGATGGGAGTTTTATGATAAGTATGTACTTCACCTTCGAAGAAATGGCCAAACTTTCAAAACGAGAATTTTTTTTGTATTTTTTTATTTTGAAGAAAATATAACCAAACAAAATAAAAGAGTAGAGTCAATCACAACAAAACAATGAACATGGTACATGACTTCAAAACAAGATAAAAGGGAATCAATAATGGCTACCATAATGCCTCTGGTTATCTTCAAAATAACTGTCCATACCATCAGGCATAAATAAAGTCAAACAAAGTAGTACAGAATAAAACCAGTAAAAAAAAAAAACAAAAAAACAAAGAAAGCAATACAGAACTTCAAGACAATAGCAAAACAACAGTGGCTACCATAATGCTTCTTGTTATCTTTAGAGAATACATTTTTATTTCCATGAAACAAGGATGAAATTTCCAGTGCTTCATACCTTTGATAGCACACTTAACCATTATAATGAGAGTTTATTGGTATTTTATCATAGTTTTAATTAGTATTTCTAGAGTAATTAAGGATATTAATTTCTTTTTATGTTTGTATTTTCCATCTGTGTATTTTCTTTCATAGAATGTTTCTTCTTTTATGCATTTGAAAATAAATTTTTAATTTTATAGAAAAGTGGTATTTTGTTTTATTTTAATATTTTTTGTTTAAGTTGACATTTTCAACTGTTAGCTTGACCAATCTAAGCCCTTATCAAAGTTTTAATTATCCGAAAGACATTAAGACTAATATTTAGTGTGAATACAGTCATATTTTCTCCAAGTCAGACAGCATAAAACTGTATATGGGGCATTTTGTGGGGATGTCTTTGGAAATAAAAAATGACTGCTTCTATTCTCTCTGGAGAAGACTAAGCTATCTAGCGAAATGGGGCTATTAAGCCAAGTTTCTCTTTATAGGAGAAGAAACAACTGTAGATGTTTCTTTTGAGAGGCCAACTTGTTTGTCCTGGAGCTGTAGGACACCAAAGGATTATTGGATTCTGGTTTTTAAAACAGCCTTTGGATTTCCTCAGGGAAAATATTGATTATTTGTGACTTGATGTCTTAAATCAAGAAAGACAACATACTTCAAATGTCGCTTTAAAAAATAAGTGGATATACCTGTAAGATGCACGTATTTCCTTTAGATATGATACAATAGAGCCAATAGCAGCCTGCACTATTTATCAGATTGAAGAAAAAATAAACAAAATTTGGACTATTTTATTGTTTGGGCAGAATATTTGTGTGGTGGGTACCTTTTAGAATTTTCCCTAGCTTGTGTTTTCTTTCTTGAGAACCACCTTTATTTTCCCATCTTTCACCAGAATCAGCCTCAGTAGCTTTGTTTGTTGAACCTAATTCCCACCCTTTAGCCAGATGATCTAATCAGAGGTGGGCACCTATATCACTCTCAGCCAATCAGAGCTTCTCAACTACTGCTCAATCTGACATAATATAAATTTAGGAGACCTGGCATTTCATGCTCTGTAGTCATGGAATTGAGATACTCGGGGTACAAAAGGAAAGAAAAATAAGGCTGATTATTGGGAAGACCAAAATTAGGGACAGAGAAAGGACACTGCCTAGCCAAAGGATACTTTTCTATATGGTTTATGTTTTAGTTTCTACATAAACTGGGGGAGTCTCTATTCGAAAACCATAAGACACTTCAATAGACTTCCTTTTAATTCCTCCTTAGATCAAAGGTAGCTTGAGGGTTTCTAAAACTTCAATAAAGAGAAACTCAACTGGGAGCGCACTGGATGATCTTGGTTAGTGTTATGGCTCATATCAAGATGTTCCCCCAAAGCCTCATGGGGTCATAGGTGGGGCTTTTCAGAGGTGACTGGATCTAGGGTATGTGATGCTGGGATCGAGGGTGTGTGATCATTAAATTGGTGCACTGATTGGTTGGCATAGCTCTGGACAGGATTAAGGGTGTCTCACTCTGGGGTAAGTGCTACCCAGCCTGAGGGCTAGTAACATGGATGAAATATAATGGGAAGAAAGAGAGCCAGTGTCATCACTTGTAGCTTGCTGCTTGCTGCCCTGTTGCCTTCGGCTTTTTACCTTCTGCTTGCCATGATCTATTTTTCTTCTGTGATGCCCCTCTGCCTTGGAGCCAGCCAATTAGGAACTAAAACCTCTGTAAACTGTGAGCCAAATAAATCTCCCCTCCTTTAACTTTGGGCTTCAGGTATTGTGTGTCATCAATGAGAAAAGTAACTAAGACAGTTAGGAAACTGACATCCTGAAAGGATTCTGTGTGATAATGAATTTAACAGTTAAGCTTTATAATGCCAGGTGCATAATTAGAATTTGGAGTATCACAGTCAATTTAAAAGTAGGCTTCAATGAAAACTTGGAATTATATTACTTATTTGTTTTGAACTCTAGTTATACTCCTAACATCTTTTATTTGGGATGAACCTTAAGGACTATATAGTTCATTTTATTTGACCTTTCACAGAGTGGAATACCTCTTTCTTGAATCCAGATAGTTGGCCATCTAACTTCTGAATTTGTCATTTGGTTCAACTGAAGCTCTACACAGTACTAGATAAATGTTATTTTCTCTTTTAAAATTCAAAAGTTTCCCTCAAATCTGCTTCAACATGTTCTAAGGCTGCTTTTTCTTTTGGTACTCCCTTGGCCTTCCTCTTCCAAATCACCTCTGTGACCATCAGTGGATAGTGCAGATATGTTTGCAGTGACATTCCAACTCGGATTCAGAAACACACATGATGAGTTGTGCTCCCAAAATGTCTTAGCTCATATCTCCACTGCATTATTACTCGTGAATAGAAAACGATGAATGTTTGGGGGCAAATGCAGTTTTGGCAATATGGAAAAGACTCACCTAGCACTGACTCGGCTTGTATTAAAAAAGTAAGCTCTACTCTTTGGTGACCCACCAGACCAATGATGGAGGGAGAAAAAGGAGGTGATTATGACGATGCCTGCACATACTAGATGACCAGTCTCTTTAGTGGACTGAGTGGATTGCTGGTGACCGAGTCAAAGCTGTTCCATATAGAAAGGGTTTGTTCACACTCTTTCTCCCTGAACCTAACAGAAAGTAACGCTGAAGTTTGTGATTAGATTTCCCTCCCTTTACTTCTAAACAGCAGTTTGTGCAGGGTCTCCAAGAGCAGCACCATTTTGTACCTAGTTTTAAAGTGTCACAGACCAGCTGGGAATTGGAAATTCTTGGAACTCTGAAGGTGTTGGCTGTGTCGGACTGATGAATTATGTAAAACCTGTCTTCCAGAGTATTATTAATCATCCTCAAGAAAATGAAGACATGCTAATTAATTTGTGGTGGGTTTCACCTGAAAATGCCAAAGGAACAAGCCAAATTAAATCTTCTTTTCTCTTCAAGAGCCAGAACCCTGTTAAATACCCTACGAATTTTGCACTTCAATTTGAAAGATGTGATTTTTTGGAAAATTTGTTTACCTGGATTCCAAAATCTTATGAGCTCTTTTGAATGTGTAGCCCCCAAAAGTTTACACACTAGGACTGGGAAAGTGAATAGATGGTATTTAGTGCTATAACTTACAAGGCCCCAGCACACACCAGCATTTACATGGACAGTTTACCCATGTCTTCTCATGGGTAGGTATTACTAAATCCCAGAGATACTATCATTCTAATTGCACAAAGGAGGGCATAGGCTCCTAAAGAGACTTCACATAAATTTCCTGGGCCACACAGTTTACAATGTGAGGTAATGCCAGTCAAGGTCTGCTCAATTCCATGTCCACAGTCCATGTTCTTGCCCACTGTACCATACTCTTTCCAAGGAGACAACCCACTGTGAATGTGAACTTCAAGCAGTCCAACACTTAAGCACCGTGCATTGTGGGCTCTGCACTTTCAGGAAGCAGAATTTCTCATTTTATTTAATACGTCGGAGGAAATTTCAGAGAAAAGAAGTTTAGAGTTTTTTAATGATTTTAATTAGAACAACATCATGGGCTGTATTACCTCATTCTCACCCTTGAATGCATGCATACTTTAATAATTTTGAGCCAGGTCATTTTCCTTTGGTAACAACTAAAATACTGTTGCTTAGTTGAGAGATACCTTCCCATCCATGGCCATGAGTTTGCCATGTGAGCCATGTTTAGTGTGCTCCTGAAAGCCAGTTGTCTCTGAGCATCTAAGCATGGTAGAGTCTGAATGACCACAGATGGTTTGCAAAGGATGGCACTGGACCTCATCAGTAATTCAGATTCTGTTCCCTTCACTGTGACTATAATGGTGATTTTTATACTTTTATATGATTGTAAAAATTAAGTTGAATGCTGACTTGCATTACTCTTGTTTCTCTTGGAAATTACATAGCATGCCCACAGAAGTAAGAATGCTCCACACAATTACTTAGAATTGAGTCTTCCAAAGTCTCTTTTTTAGCAATCTCCGTCCAGGATGGAGGCATTTGGCCAGTATAAACTCTAGAGCTGGTCTGAAGACTCCAGGAACCAGGATTCTGGTTAAAGTGTCTTGGATCATTTTAGAGGATTCATAGTTTCTTTCATGCATGTTGGAATTAAGAGCACTGGAACTGCTGTTGGAGGAAGTCATCATACTGAACATTTTGTGAAGTGAAAGACATGTGAACGGATACATGTTCTGGTTCTTCTTAGGATGATGTGTAATTGTCTCTACTCAGTTGCTTACTAATTTGATCCTCCCCCAATTACAGAAATAGTAGTTCTCAATAGCAATTTCCAACTTGAGCATTTCTGTTCTTTACTATTTCCAGTAGCCAAGATCCTTATTTTGTCAAAAAGCCAGTGAGATATGTGGGCACATATGTTTGAATCTTGTGTCTGTCACTGTAACATAGGCCAAGTCACATTCTCTCTCAGCCATTTTTCTTTTTCACATATCAAATGGAATGATCATACCTACCTTACAAGAATGTTCTGAATGAAAATTTAGTATGAATGAAATTAGCAGTCTGGTGTACAGAGGATGCTCAAAAAGGTTTGCTTTCTTTTGCTAAAATGAAGACCATTGCTTTTTTATTTCTGAAAGTCCTAAGAGATTTTGCTATCATCCTTTCTGTACTATACCTATGTGTGTGTGCATATGTGTGAAAGCACACACATACACACACACACACACTCACACACAAATATCTACACCATTTCTGTATTTTTTCCCAATCATTTAAATATTATGTGATAATACTTGTAAGTTATAGTCAGCATTAATAAATTGAAAATATAGCATTTCTTCTCTTTCCATGTTCTCTTCCACAGTGCAGAATATGAGAGGTATGATTAAAGTTGTGTGCATATTGCTTAACTCTTCTTTGACTTTTAATTAGAAACTTTTTGCATACACACACGTAAACACACATGCACATCCTTTACATTTTGTGTTCTCTCCTCTTTGTTTTCATATGTCTTCATTGTACATGTTTTTCATAGTGGGTGTACTTCTACTGAAATCAGAAATAGCAAAAGTGTCTACTCTGATATGGTGTAGTAATGCAAGTGTTAGGTGACACTATCAAATCCTCATGAAAAATGAGAAAAATGTTCCCACCTTCAAGGTCTAGTCAAATGGGAAAAATGGATGAGTTACTGGGGGAGAAGTGACCAAGAGAAAAAATATTACATTTCTTTAGGATGAAAGAAGGAAGAATAGGTAACGAGTGAGTCTTTATTTTCCTTAAAACGGAATTGAGAATGTTAACTTAGAAAGTAAGTCAAAGGGCTGGGGATTTAGCTCAGTGGCTTAAGCGCCTGCCTCGCAAGCATGAGATCATGAGTTCGATCCCTGGTGCCGCAAAAAAAAAACAAAGCAAAACAAAACAAAACAAAAAAAAGAAAGTAAGTCAAAATAAATCTTTTAAATTGCACTGTCCCTCATGAAGAAAGAGTAGATTCGCCTTCTCTTTGTTGAGCAGTGTAAGATTTGCATACCTACTGAAATAATCTTCGCTGGAAACACTTGTAGAATTCCTGCCTGTTGTCTCTTTTCTTCCTAACCATCTTGTGACAGTTCTACCTTCTCCTAGCTTTAAAGCATCTGGTGAGGCCATCTAGCTCACCTGGGTGTGAGTGCGCTGCTCACTGACATGGGTGTGGCACACAACCTCTTAGATAGCCGCAGTGCTATCTGTCCCATGATGTGTTGTGATTTATCTGCACAGCTGACAGAACATGGCTGACATGATGGTATGTCATGTCTGATATTAGGTTACCAGAGCTGCTGTGGTTTCATCTTGGCCATTTCCTCTGTTGGATCACTTGCTCTGCGGGAATCAGCTGCTATGTAGGATGTTCTAATAGCTGAATTGAGAGGCCTATGTGAAGACCTGATATCTCCAGGCAAGAGCTATGTAAATAAGCCCTCCTGAAAGTGGACCTTCCATTCTCCAGCAAATCTTTAAGTGCTTACCACCCCAGCTAATAGCTTCCCAGAAATCTCATGAGAGACCCTGAGCTCATACCACTCAGGTAAACCAATTCTAGATTTTTTTTTCTGTTATTTGAAAACATGGTCAAAGCTGAGAAGGGCCTGAGATTCTATTCTGTTTGCAATCTAACAAATTTCTTTGTTATATGTCCAAAGTAGATTTACGATTTCTAACTGATGTCATAGTACTCCTGAGTCAGGGACTTACTGACAGCATAACAATTAGCATGAGTTTGCGTTTGCATTGGTTTCTTTTGCTCCCCAAATCCTATAGGGGTAATGCAGGGGCAGGCATGGTTGCTTGCAGTGGGATTACCTCACAGCCAAGGGACCCTCGGCTTAGAAAACCTCAATTTTTTACAAGAGGAAATAAAGAAAATCTGCTCAAGCATTGCTGTGGAAGGAAATTATCTTTATTATATTGAAGGACAAACAAACCCAATTGCCTCCCTGAAGGAATGCATCATCTCTATCTTTCAATTCTTCTTGTTATATACATATCCTGGAAAAGATACTCTGGGCCAAATGCTGCCAGTGCTTCTGCTCACGAGAAACACAAGCTGTCTGATGGATACTTGCATGCCAACAGCCACTCGGTTCCTGGATAATTTTCTGTGCAACAGTAAATAGTCAGCTCAACAGGGACACAGGTGTCTATGCATCACCTGTGGAAGTCACTGCACTCAGGGCAAGGAGAGTGGACTCTATTCTCTGTCTCTGTGCACTGAATGAACGAAAAAAGTCTTAAAGGAAAAGTATGCTCTGCCTTGGGAGGCGATGCACGGGGAGGAAGGGAAAAGGAGACAGGAAAGGGGCCAAAGTGGAATCGACTGGACTTTGTTTAGCTTTCTCTAGAAATAAAGGTTTAATCTTGAGAATCATTAGATTTGAAACGAGAATTCTCTACTTAGCATCTTGCTGTACCTAAAAATCTTTTTATCTACACTAGTAAACTGCCTTTTTTTTCAGTGTGGGGGTGTTGCTAGGGATTATTTTTCACACGTTTCTCCCTAGTGAAGGAAAACGAGGTACAGTTAATTTTGAGCCAATGTGCTGAGAGTCAAATTTAGAGAATTTTCTTTGAAAAGGACATGAAAGAACGTACTCAAAAGATTCTTTTTATTTATTTGCTTTATTGTGTGATCAAATAAAAGATATGTGGGGTTTTCTGCCATTGGGCAATGAAAGGACAAAAAAGTTGAGAATGATTTTAATTTGATATGCTATTTGGTCTTGTGTTTCATTCAGATTTAGGAATATTCAGCAGCCTTTCCTTCTCGTCATTTTTAGAAAGGCAGAATGGATATGGTTAGGAGTTAAAAAATCAAGCCAAAAGTGTGCATGAGATTCTATTGGCCCATAAGGAAAAGAGCACTTAAGATGCTCATTACTCCTGGCCTCACTTTTCTGGTTAACTGTTGACTGGACAGGGATAAGGGATGCTTAATTAGTTTTCTAGTATGTAATTCGATAGCTGTTACTGAGGTGTGAAGAAAAGTCTCTCTCTAAAATCACTCAAGGAAAGTTAAAACTTTGATTATAGTTTGGGGGGTTTGCAGGTTAAATGTGAGATCTGTAATTTCACTCTCGATTTCTTGATCTCCTAATTGGGAACTCTCATACTTATCTCAGTACTGTTATGGGGTTTATCACTATGCTTGACTTCTAATAAGTAATCAGTTAGGGCTTACACTGTTAATGCTCAAATATATTAGGCATGTTACCCTTTGCATTATATTATGTCATTTCAAATGCAGTGCAATTCCATTAGATGACATCTGGCTCTATTGTGTTCTATTTGATTGTATTTGATTTGTAGTGCTCATTTGTGCAGATGTTTCGTATACACAATGCCTCTCTTTCATGGCACATGGTATATTTTCTCAAAAAGTGTTATTGCTTGATCTTGTCATTTGATATAGCAAAGAAAGAAATTCTGCCCCATGAGCAAACTTAGTAAAGACTGGTTATTCTCATAGCAGATTGATCTCAATATTTTTATAAACAGGAAGACTATGTAAGAAAAATTTCTCTCCAATCCCAAATTGCTAACAGATTTGACATGTTTTGTGTCTAAAAGCCAAGGGGAAGCTGAGACAGTAACTTGTCCTACAGGTGTGACTATTAATGTAGAGCCCAGACTCTTTGCCCTTCAGGTAGAGTGTTTCATGGGGCCCCTGGTGGTATATCCAGCAGGCATCGCCTTGTGCGGTATTCCCTGGGGTTGTCAGGGTCTGGAAAAAATTATCTTCTAGTTCAGGGAGTGATGAGGCCTTTTATACTCAAAATGCCTCACAGTGTGTGTAGAAAGAGACAGAGGGTGTGGTGGGTGTTATCAGAGCTGTAGGTACATTGCTCGTGTTTCTATTCCTGGACCTGCCTATCCTATGACTTCTACCTAGAAGGACCTGTGGTTCTTTGCTTTGGTTTTTCTCTGGTCATGGGTAACTTCTTAGTCCAAGTAAAGGGCAGGTTGAAAGTGTAGGCCGTTAACCTTTGGAACGAAAGGACTTGCTGGGTAAATGCCAAACTCCGTTTCTCTTCAGGTGGGAAAACTTCAAGTTGCCTTGTGCACTGCCAGAATTCCCCAGTGTGACTAGGCTCCTACTTGCCCATAGTAGGGCCATGCTTAATAACATACTCTTTGCTGGCTTCTCTCTCTCTGTCCTCTCTCACTTCCCTATCCCTCAACAAATCTTTCTGGGATATTTCCAACACAAACTGCTCTCATCTTTGTTTCAGAATCTGCTTTAGGGGAGTCCAACCTAAAACACAGGGACTACTCACGTCGCCTCAATTCCTCCATTAGTAATTATAAGGTACCTTATAGACGTTCATGCCTAAGAATCTGTCTTCTCTGTATCTCCTGTTCTTTATAGGAAGGAGGGAAAGAAAAAGAGGACTTAACATTCTAACCACCCACTGTACGGATGATTTTAAATTATTCAACTGATTTATATCTCATTTCAGGACTACAATGGGTCCATTTTACAAATGACAAAATTGAGGCCAGAAGATAAAGAAGATAAAGTATTTTGATTGAGATAATGAAGCATCTAATGGAAGACATAGGACTTGGTCCTGTGTTTCTTAACTGTTCTGAAATACACTTTAGTTTATTATTGAAGGTGAACACAAGTTGAACACACCAAGAAAGGGACAATGTTTATCTTTTTATTGTGTTATACCTTTTAAAAGATATATAAATCACATGATATCATTCCAGAAGTTTCATATAACAAATGGAATAAAATTCCAAATCTATCTGGTGGCCTATCTGGTCCTACTCAACATAGCTCCTGCTAAAATCACTGATCTAACCTTGTGCCTCTTGCCATCTCTCTCACTCTGTCCCAGTCAAACTGACCTCTATGTTCCATGCACCAAGCTCTTGTTGCCTCATGGTCTTCATTCCTCTGCCTGGAATACTCTTCTTCCAACCTCAGAAGGGCTGCCTCCTAGGCATCTCTCCAGTCTCCCCACAGGAAGCATCCCTGAGTATCCTAATTAAGGTTCCTGCTTCCTGTTCCCATTTTCTTACCCTGCAGTTTTAAAAATTATATTCAGTGTCCTTATTTTCTTTTTCCTTCTTGTCTAATGCCAGTAACATGTAAGGTGATAGAGAGCAAAGGCCTTGCTTCTTTCATTTATTACTGTGTAGCAGGCCTAGAACAATGCCTAGCTTTTAGTTTTTGTTGAATAAATAAAGAAATGAGTGAGTCAGTAGAGATGAATTCTAGGCATGTATCTGATTGGGTTTTAAAACATATTTTTTTGTACAACAAAGATTTATTTACCTAACTCTTTGTAATGAGCAGAATTAATATAACTTGAAAGCAAATGCATCTTGCTGACATTTTGGAACCTGCGTGCGTGCATTAATACCAATCAATTTAAGTATGTGTTTCACAGCATGCCATTCAGATGAGAAATGCTGGAGAGGGAGAAGGTGGACAGCTCCTTAGCTTCTTTTTTCTGGCACATTTAACATCATTCCAGTAAGCTTGGTTCTGGGTTTAATTAAAGATTGTTTGGAGTATAGAGACAGGATATGAAGAAAGTCTTAACAACCATTTACATTTTACATTTTTACTTTAAAAAAAGGTGTTATTATGGCTAAAGGGCCTACAGTTTAAGGTATTCGAAATCTAGTTTTTCAACTTTTAAAGTGACACTCTGCCTTCAATATACCACTATCTTTCTTGGTCAGGCATTCTCACATCACCTCTAAGCTGATACAGTATTACTGTTTTTTGAAAAAGAATTTGCAGTTTTGATATACAGACTTTGATCAATTTGTTTAGGGAATGTGAGAGATAGATATCGCTGCTCACATATTTGTTTTAATAACATCTCTTTTCCTGATTATGACTTGTGCCTATATTTGTTAGAAAACATGGAAAGTAAATCTAAAGGAGATAGTAAAGATTATTAAGAAGTCCATTTCTAAAAAAAAGAAAAAAAAAGCCCATTTCTTAACAATAATTGCCAACATTTTGATGTTTCATTTTAGTTTTTTTATAATTATGAATATAATACATGATATAGTTCTTCCATTCCAAGATATTATGTATTATGAAACACAATATTAGTTTATTTATTGTATTTCAAGAGCAACAAATCACTTTTGCCAACCATAGCTGCACAGATCACCCTTTATGTGCTGCTTCCCGTAATGTGTGCTTCACATCTTCAACCCTTTGACATCTTTATCTATAGTCTAATGTCAAAGCATATTAAAAAATAATGAGATTTTATTTGCATTTCCTATTTGGTTAAACTCATAATTTTTTCTTTTATTGAATTGTATGTCACAAGTTTCTCTTGAAATACAGCCAGAAGCTTTAATTCATAGATTTCCAGTGCCCAAATAATGGTCCTTCATAATGCATGAATCAGTCACACCAAAGTGTCCCAGCTTTAAAGATTGTATGATATATTTGGAGTAACTGGGCACTGTTCCCACATGCATCGCAAGAAATGACAAGTATGTCACAACTTAATCTATTTGGTAGCTTATATGTTCTTTTTTGATATAAATTATTAAATGTATCCTAATTTTTTAAAAAGCAGTAAAAATGTAAGATAGGATCAAAGATATGTGTAACAATATGCATGCCTTTTTATTTCAACATGGTGGTTTTCAACTCTACTACATTAGAATTACATGGGTATTAAGAAAATAATTTACACCAAAACTACTCCCACAGATCTTCTATAAGACCCCCAGAAACCAATACTTTTATAGAAAAATGAGCTTCTTAAATATCAATGAATAGTCTGACTTGAGAATTGACATTTTAATAATTAGGTTTAGCACACAAGGATTACATTTAGGTTAAGAATTGACTTTGAAAAATATCTTGAGAAGTAGCCTAGGATAGAAAGTAGGACCCAGGGAGAACTGTTATCCAAGGATCTCAACTTTGCATGGAAACATGAGAGAATTTGTATCACTACTGTAAAGGAGAAAAGCCATACACACACAAAATGAGTATGAAGAAAGATGTGCCATGAAACATGAAGTTGAGTCATCCAATGTGCAAATGGGCCACTAGATAATTTCTCTTGTGGTGTGGTTAACAGTTAATTTTTAAAAACGGTGATAGTTAATACTCAATTTTAATGGTTTGCACCTTGCTATATGAACTTCTCCTTTATCTTTGTTCCAAAAACTTGATTTTATTGTACTTTTGAATACTTTGTGAGAGTTTTTTTCCTTGATAGGAATTGAGGAAGGAACTGAACCAAAAACCCTTAACATCTAGATTGATGCTGTAAGGCAGGAGAGAAGGCGACATGTTCTAGAGTCATTTGATCATCAGTGTATCTCCTTTCAGCAAATCTCAGAAAGAGTTTTATGTTTTCTTAAGGCATAGAATTAGTGGCATAAGCCAATTTAGTTCAACATGCAAATTGAAGGAATGTGGAAGTCAACCCACACAAACACACACTTGCATCTCGTATCCTGATTTCTTTATTCACTATAATACCACAAAATGTTTCCTTGTATTATTAATTATTCTTAGAGAACATGAATTTTAATTAGTAGTTCACCTTGCAATAATGCTATGACTAACTTAAGCATTGTTTTAGGGACATAGTATAATATAGTACAAATTTTCAGATGCTGAAGTTGGACACTCTGCCTTCAATATACGGCTATCTTGCTTGGACAGGCATTCTCACATCACTCTAAATTGACAGTATTGTCCTTTGAAAAAGAATTTTCAGTTCCAATGGTTAAAAATTGTTCACAATGCCATACTCATAAGTGAAATAAACCAAATACACATGTGTAAATACCGCATTGCCTCCCTAGTGTAAGAAACTGAAAGACTCAATAAGATACAAAATTCCTGATAAATATGGAGAAATGGTTCTGAAATCCAATGGTGCTTTTATTCTTTGATTTGATTGGTTTAAGTCCCTTTCCTACTATTTGAAAGCAATATATGAGAAGATAGGAACAGCTCTTTTGAAAAATGAGACACTACAATAGCCATTACTGGTTTCTTGTTATCTGACTTGAAAACCTGTAATGCTATTCTCTTTTATCTGGATTTATACTACTTTGTTTTGTTTGAGTTTATTGTCTGTAAATGTAAGAACAACCATTTTGAAGAAAGCAAGAGACACTAGGGTAACCATTGTTAATCTCCTGTTGTTACGTTTTGAAAACCTGTATAGCTTGCAGTGTTCTGCTTTGAAATGCTATATTATGTTTGACTCTATTCTGTTTTCTTTCGCTTTTTTCATTCTGTTTTGTTTTGTTTTGTCCTATTTTCTTTAAAATAAAAAAAATTGTTCACAATGATTTTAAATTGTAGAGTTTAACCCCATTTCAATAGCTGTGAGCATTTTACTAACCCATTCGTCTCATATCAGGATTAGAGCATTAATCTATTGGAATGGATATTAGTCTTGTTGCTCTATTGAATGAGGAAAGTTATCAACATTGTGGAGGAAGTGGGTCTGCCTTAAGGAGATGATGCTTCATTCGCTTAATCGCGTACATTACATACCTACTTCTTTGAGGGCAAAGATTCAAGAGTTACCTGCCACGTGTGATGAAGCAATACGAAGATATCCAGATTAAAAAAACCTAACCAAGAATAAGCTAGAGAAATCCTTAAAAGAAGAAAAGCAGGGGACCAATGAACTGCCAGTTTCCAGGGATTCACATTAGGACCTTCTTTGGTGTGATTTAGAATAGCCGAGCACTGTCAGCTTCATGACATGATCGTGCTGAGGAAAGCACAGGAGGTACCAGATTCCCAGCTACCAAACAATCTGGCCAAGTTCGCTGAGCTCTACTGTATGTGGATATCATGGAAAACAGCATATATATTTATTTTGAAATGATCTAAGCAGATCATTTCATTAACAAAGTGTGCATAACAATTATAACTGATGAATTTTTAAGTAGAAGAAGGGAAGAAGAGTTTGTCATAAAGAAATGATACTCCTTGCTTTGTCTCTTTAAAGCAAGTAAGATGATATTTTCTGAATGCTTTGAAAGGCAAATGTCATTCCTGACAACTCACAAAAGTTATCAAAGATGGCAACTTGTTTATTTTCAGCATCTTGAAGAAGTTGCTGGTCTCCTTAGAGATTGGGCATGGCTGATGTCATGCTTCCTTAGAACTGGAATAGAGCACCAGGGGCAGGCAGTATAAAGGACTCAAACTTTATCACTGATCATTATAAACTAGAGACTGAATGTGTTTAGCTGTAGTCTTGCAATAACTTCTGGTTGTTTAATTAAATTACAGTTATTGTATAAAACTCATACAATGACAATTTACCTAGACTTCAGGGCTCTTTAGGAAAAAAGTAAAATCAAACTTTCTGAGTGTGCCATCCTTAGGTGTACATGAAGTGACTCCCTGGAACTTGCAAGAATGTAGAATAAGCAAGAATAAGCAAGGAGAATAAGCAAACTTCCCCGTTTTCTTGTTCTGTGGGGTGTAATGTGTCTAAATGAGTT